>CM060262.1:19805491-19989848 GCA_030684275.1 Acipenser oxyrinchus oxyrinchus
CACCGCTAAATTCTAGGGCATCCAATATATCACTCTCTTAGACTAAAACATAAATCATATACCTTATAGCAATGTGTGTCACAGATAGCTGAGTTGGGTAGAGGTGTAAAAATAATAAAATCCAGACAATGGTGTTATATTCACCAAGTTCTTTTTTTCCTTTATTCTTGTCCACTAACAGTGGTAATCAGGACAGGACAATAAACTAAAAAAAATGTCCAAACAAAGGAGAAACTGAAATGTGGAGAGACAAAAATAAATAAACAACAAAGTAAAATTATCCAAGCTCTGGGTGGCTGTTCTCACCTTTCTGGCTGTTCTGGTGTACGACCTCCTGGTTGGTTGTCTTTCTTTTAAAGTAGTTTGTTTAGGTCTGCCAAAAAATCACAGTTAGCATTTGTTTTTGTTTTTTTATATAACCCTCAGTACCTCTCCCACACTCCTTCCTGCTTTCAGATACCAGCCCCCGACTGCTACAACACAGCCCCCTTTTATGTGCCGCGGAACGCCCCCCAATCACGGGAACACCAATCAGCGATCGGCATTTTAATCACCTCCCAATTCTGGGACTTTCCAGCACATTCCGTGTTGTTGCCCTCAACAAAGATGGTGACCGTCCTTTTGGGACTTCCCCCCCAAAGGTGGAACTGCCACGTCACACCATCTATGTTGGGGCCTTCTAGGCTGGCTCACAGCCCCCTGGCAGCTGGGAGGGTGGATTACGCACGGGATCGCTTTACCTCGTCACAAAGAGGCATACATTCAAAATAGTTCTTACCTCTCAAATTATATATGGAAGTGTAGAATATAATGTAAGGACAGGAACTCTCTGCAAAGGCAAAGACTTTTGAATATGTCCCAAACAGCAATCAGCTTGATCATAGATCTTCAGAGCATGGATGACATCAGCCTTTGGCTAGCAAGTTGAGTGATGCTTGACTAGGATTTTACCTTGTCCTTTATAGAGTTTTTGCTTCGCTTTTTTCGTCAGAAGTCATAATTAAATCTTAAACATTAATATGCCTTGACAGCTCATGTCCTTCAAGTGAATAACATTTTCAAATACTCCCAGTAACTCTTTCTAATGGGCCATCATCCCATAATCCACCTCCACTATATTTCCAAAATATGTGAGGTGAACTTTTGAACTGATGTTATTCTCTTTTGGTACCACGGAGTTCCCGAACACAGCATGTAAGTGAATATAGTACAAGTACAAAATAATACATATAGAAAGATGTATATAACACCTATTTTGGTTTAATTATTCCAACCTGGGTAAAAAATCTATTTCCCTTTTAACATCAAAAGACATCTTTAGTAGGATGGCTTTATTACATGTATAGATGTGGTTTAACAATTAACTAAAACATATTGGATAGAGGCTGGTAGAAGGTTTATAGCAAACTTCTAAGTCTATAATTATAGATCCAATTATTTTCACTTAAATCCAGTCCATCAAGAACATAAAAATATAACAGTCCCATTTTAGCTATTCAATGCTTTAAACTAAACGTGACCTCTCTCTGTTTTAAAAAAAAATCGTGTTCAGGCAAGTTTCAGATCACCTGTTTTTCTGCCAAGGTCGTTCATCATTAATAGAAGATTCTTCTGTAAGCATTTTCCCAGACGTATGGCATTCTTACTATATCTAAATATGGTCCTATGCTATTGCTCCCTCTCTCTTGTTTTACCAGGTCTTCATTAATTTCCATGATTTAAGAACATAAGAACATAAGAACATAAGAAAGTTTACAAAGGAGAGGAGGCCATTTGGCCCATCTCGCTCATTTGGTTGTTAGTAGCTTATTGATCCCAGAATCTCATCAAGCAGCTTCTTGAAGGATCCCAGGGTGTCAGCTTCAACAACATTACTGGGGAGTTGGTTCCAGACCCTCACAATTCTTTGTGTAAAAAAGTGCCTCCTATTTTCTGTTCTTTAATGAAGCCATAGACAGTTTACCATATACTCCCTTTCATGTACCAGAAAGTGTTTCTTAAAAAGATCAGCCATCATAGAAACCTTTGATGTAAAACTGCTGACCAGTAGATCTAGCTTCAATTGCCAAGAGTTATTTTCTCCAGTTACACACGCCTGGTACCGTTCTATTCCAAGCAAGCAAAGACAAGGCTACCAAAAACGAATTACCTTCTCTTTGACAGATCCTACTATATACCTGACACAGACTGGTATCCGAAATATTAAGGAGACTCCATGTCTAGTTCAAAGAGATCCTTCCTCCTGATAAAGGGAGCTTGAGACCTGCAGCATGCTAGCATGATTTTTTTTTTAGTAATGAACCCTCTACACAGTCTCCATACAATCCCTCTAGTAATATTTTTCATTGATTACAAAGAATATTTAAACAACAATGATACAGAATCCTACTATATTACTGTAAACTAATAAAATAGTATATCATAATACTTTTGTAAGTAGTGTATTTCAACAATTCATTCAGATTCTCCCATTTATGTCAAGCAAGTCGACCCTGTTCCAGCAGGATTCGACTTCCCTTTCTGGTTCAGCTCTGAGTGGTTCTGTGAAAGCCACAACAGGAGCATTCGACAATGTTTAACTATGTGACTACAGGCATGGCAGGGTTTTGGCCCTATTATTGACATCTCACCCTTACATTTGTCACATCCACAATTTACCAGGGGCCTACATCTAGCTTCTCTATTCAGAGTGATTCTTTCACCAGCCACAATAGTTTTAGATTGATAGCTATTCCCTTTATGCATTTCACGTTGCTCACAAAGGGTAACTTTAAGAGGAATCCCTTCCATCCAGAACACGGGTGTGGGCCAGAACTCACTATTTTTTATATCACTAGGTTTCCAGCCAATCTTTTCATTTATATAATCAGTAGATAAGTTCATAGTAGCTGAATCTGAGCCTAATAAAGAACCGGATATCAAAGCTACAGATGCCTTCCATGTAAAAGGAACTAGTTTCTTATAGCACAGGAAATATATTCCAGAGCTGGCTGTAACAAAAGGGAGTGGAAATTATTGGCAGTGGGACCAAAGGGGTGGGGCGCACTCGACCCAGTGCTACTCGCTGGTAGTCTGGGCATGTGGCTACATATTTCTACACTTCCTTATGAAGTCCTACCCAATAAAATCAGGCCAATATGCATTCCCTAGTTTTATCAGCTCCCAGGTGCCCTGGAAAAGGGATATCATGCGCCAGGCTCTTGACCTTGGGCTGATAAGACTGGGGAACCATCATAAGAACATAAGAACATAAGAAAGTTTACAAACGAGAGGAGGCCATTCAGCCCATCTTGCTCGTTTGGTTGTTAGTAGCTTATTGATCCCAGAATCTCATCAAGCAGCTTCTTGAAGGATCCCAGGGTATCAGCTTCAACAACATTACTGGGGAGTTGGTTCCAGACCCTCACAATTCTATGTGTAAAAAAGTGCCTCCTATTTTCTGTTCTGAATGCCCCTTTATCTAATCTCCATTTGTGACCCCTGGTCCTTGTTTCTTTTTTCAGGTCAAAGAAGTCCCCTGGGTCGACATTGTCTATACCTTTTAGGATTTTGAATGTTTGAATCAAATGTAGTGTAAATAATAATAATAATAATAATATATGATGTATAGAATGACTTTCATCAGTGTTTCAAGCACTCAACAGGATTATAATACGTTATTTCACAATAACGTTGATTTTATTACAACGCCCAGACTAAATTGTCGGCTATATTGTATTGATTTTAATATGCTACATAAACTGCGGGTCTGGCGGTTGAAGAAGCAAGTGCTTATAACTTCATTCATTTTTACGATTCTGCAGCTGAAACACCATATGGGTATTTAATTCAAATATTTAGAAACACTTAAGAACGGACATGCACAAGATGTTCAAAAAGCAGCTATGGAGGTGCTAGTGTTAAAGTGAATTACTAATCAGCACTCCTGTAGGCCCTATGCTCAAATTGACAGTGTTAGGGCAAGTGTTGATATTAGTATATCCAATCACTGTACATGCAAAATTAATTAGAGAAGACATTCTGTATTTAGCCTATCCTATGGCTAACATACTTTCTAAATGTATTAAACTTTTTTATGAAAACTATCCAGATGACAAATTACAGCAATTCCAGAAGATTTCATTTTGGAAAATAATGGGAGAGCCTAATTAGTCTTGGAATTGTACCTGCTGTTAAATATTACTGTGATTACATTGTGACTATGGTTTCCATGTCACTGGAGAGCAATAAAAACACTATAACAATTTACACATTTCAATAGTGCTTTCTAATGTACATTTTCATGACAAGGTAATTTTGTGTTTACTTGTGTCTGTCACCCAGGTCAACCCTGCTTTATCAAAAGCAGTTTGAAATCGCTTAGCTGATCCGCATGACACCGGGACCAGACCCAGGTAGGTTCCAACCCTCTTAGAGCATGCCAGTGTGAAAGAGGCTTTAGTTAGCCCCTGTACAGATCAGCAGCACTTTTAGTATAATATAGTTGCTAGTCCATACTAAATAGATGTTATACAGTAAATACACCAAAACATTGGACTTCCATTGAATTTATGAAAGACAAAGTTGTGGATGCAGTTCACTGTAACTGTTTATTAAAACCAAATGGTAAACATCCAGTAGAAAGGAAAGGTAGCAAGGTATTGTAAACACAGGTAAGAGTATTATTCAATAAATAGTAATAACACTACAGGAGACCTGTTGGGTTGCTAGGGAACAGTATGAATGTCAGGTACTGTAATATGACATAATGTATAGCAGTGTGAGTAATAATGCAAGAGTATGTTCTTGTTAAACAGCAACAAGGTACTGAAAGATCAGAAACAAACTGATACCACAAGCAAACGTAAAGAGAAATAAATCAGTGATTGGCCCTCGCTCAGGCAATACCTGGTGTGACAGACAGCACTGCTTTGCACAGATTTGCTCTATTTTTGCAGGTAGAAAAATAAGTCTTCACATGCTTATCCTTTTTATTCACCGGCGCAAGTTACAGCACCAACCCCTGTCTCATCTCCATTCACAGAGAAATGCCAATCTATAAAACCTCACAATTTGGAAGTAATTAAACAATTACCTGCTTAATTTGTTAAAGAAAAGGTTTCCCCTGGGTCCAACAGTCCTGCCCGCTTCATTCGGAAAGGTAGTCCAAGATTAGTACTAATAGGGTCAGTGAAACCAATCATTAGATTCTGCCCTATGGCTTTATTTTCTTCTGTTATATGAGGTAAATGATATGCTAACAAGTGATGTACTGCAATGAGCTGAAATTAACCAATAAGAGGATAACATGTTAAAAAATGTATAGACTATAACACACACACAATAATGTTTTTATATTTCAACAAGAAAAATCTTTAGGCTGAGAAATGCATGGCTATGATAATATTTTCATCAGGTAAATGATTGTAAACATGTGGTGCAGTATATGCATAATCAGTTCTCCCATAGTTTGTTTTCACCTGAGGTAATGTTAATCTCATAAGCTAATGCTTACTGAATTATTCAAAAGCGAAAATACCCCTCAATTCCCTTATATCAGGTCGCCTACCTGGTATGGCTCTGTGGGTTATTTCATGTAAAATCATCACATTTTCTGGCATAATATACAAACCACAGTCTCAGATGTTGTTGAATCTCAGTAGAAAGTAACTAGTCAAATTATAAAAGCCTGCCAATTCTCAAACTCAATATATCACAATCTATTTCTCAGGTTTAGCTGCCAAACGGAATGTTATTAAGAACTGGCAGTTGTAATTAATTTGCCTAGAACTCAGTTGTTTTTACATACTAAAAGCTAAATTTGGTACAAATAAGAATTCACATAACTGGGTCTCCGCTATGGAGGTGTTATGTTTTGCTTTTGGATGAGCAAGATTCCCTCACACTCAGCAGCAATATTGAATGTTTATGTGTCAGCTACCGAATTGTCTTCAGATTTTCCCTTCTCAACAAACCTCTCTCTAAGATAGTAATTTTATTTGTTTCAAATAGAGGAAAACAAAGTACAGTCCTATACAGTAAACTCAATCCTTAAAAAATATACAGATAATAATCTGAGAACTAGATTCTCAAAACTATATCTCTCAATTAAAAAAAAAGAAAATAAGTCAAAGTTTTCTGATTTGGCAACTTTATTAGATGTGTTTTTTCTAATTGATGAAATTGTGCTCACTTGGAGTAAATAAGTTAGCCATTTATCTTCTTGAGAAGAACCAGGAAAAAAGGTTTATGTATTACATTCATGAATCTTTCTCTAATATCAACCCCATGCTGGTTTGATGTGGCACGGGAGATTTGATTGGCTTTGTAAGGACAGCTGAGATCTGATTGGCAGTGAAGGGGCAGTTATCTGACTGGCAGTTATCTGTCAAGAAAGTCAAACTGAGACTATCATCACTCATTCTCTGCATTGGAGGACTGCAACAATGGAATACACAGCTGGAATGTTCCAGAATGAGTTCCAGTAAGTATGTGCTTGTATAAATAGCTTTGTACAGCTTCCATATATACCTTACTAATAATATTTATTTTAACTGCTGATTTCCATTTGACAATGCATCTGTAATTTGTTTTGCCAAAGGATATTAAACTGACTTTTGCATTGCTATGCTTTACAGCACCTCTGATGACTTGGGGCAAAGAATGACCATGGTCATGGTTACAGTTTTTATCCTGCCCAGCTCACAGTGGTGAGTACACTTCCTTGTAAATGCCAGGTACTGGGGGAGTATTTCTCAGTAATTATTCACATTTAGAACTGTCACAGGACAGCTTGTGGTGACGTCAGACCTGGAAGAGACAGGACACAGTTTGGTGAGTGAATGTGCTGTTGCACGGTTTATTTAAAAAAAAGGTTTAAACAAACAAAAGACTTCACACAAAAGAAAATGGCACGATGGCCAAAACAGACAAACAAAACATGCATGGAACAAATACTAAATAAAACAAGTATTGTGCTGGTTTAGAACCAGCACGCAAAACAAGTTTGTCTTAGTTCTACTTCACCTCCCGACTCTCGTTCCATTTCTGAACACACCAACCTCGTATCACCCGTGATCACCCTATTTATACACCTGTGGCTGGAGCCTTAATTAATCATTTAATCACTTATTCAATTCACAGCTCCAGCCACATTCCCATATGTTTTTGCAGGGAGGATTCTCACTTCCTCCCTGTCACCCATTATTCCATACACACACACACATATCCCCGTGCTCACATACCAACATTCCTTACACTTAAACACAAATATACATTTTAAATCACCTGTGCTACATAACCCACACTTCGTGCACCACTACACACATACATATAAATATAAAATACGCCGCAGGAACATGTTGTTGTTTTGTCCACATGGCAACATATCACTAATTATGTACAATATGTTGGTTTCAGAAATCTATGGTGCAACAGCTTTTACTTTTCGCGCTCCTTCACTTTGCAACTCACTTCCAAATTGTATTTGGAATTATCTGGCATAATTTGAGCTTTGATGCTCTTGATGAAAGTTCCTCTATGAGGGAGAGACTGACAGTCTGAATTCAACCCGATTTGTTCTTGGTCTGCTACCGATGGAGACAAAGAAGATTTCATTGAAAATTATTTTCACTTAGTCCCAGTGGCAGATGGAAGCAATATTAAATTAAATTCTCTTGGAAACAAGAAGCCATTACAAATCTAATAAAATGGGTTATGTGTTGGACACAAGCTGCAAAATTCTACTTGAGCTTGACTACAAGTTGAAAAAAGGGTTCAAAGCAAGTGCTCATTTTAAAAATTACTTTCTCTCTGCACTTTGCTCAACAGAAGTACGTGTTAGTGGTGCTAGAGAGGCAATACAGTTTTCCCAGCAAGAACAGTAGAACGATTTTCAGCAAGCATGCCACATTTACAGCAAGGGTACAGATAAAGGGGATTTGTCTTTTTCTATCAAAGGGAGAAAGAAGCATACTGCTGTGAAATAAATCTTGTGGTTGCTTATTTTTTGGTTTTATTCATTTTTGTATTTATTTGTTTATTTTTAAACAGGGAAATGTGCATGTCAAAACAGAGATAACAAAGTCCCTGTAGAGCAGCAATACAGATCAGAGGCAGCTGGTGGCCAAACAAAAAGGGGGAGGCAGAAAAAAGGCAGAGTGCTTGGGGGTCCCATTATACCCCCAGCAACAGCAGAATCTTCTTATTGTATTCTGACTGACAACACTTTTCATAGTGTTATTATTTATTTATTTATTTATTTATTTATTTATTTATTTATGTATTTAATTATTTGGCAGACACCTTTATCCAAGGTGACTTACAGCTGTTACAAGGCAGTACTCTACAGGGTTACAATGCAAGATTAATATTTAAATACAGTATAGTTTATAGTAAGCACAGGCGAAAAGAGAGTGAACAAGTTTGCCTGCGTGGGGGAAATATCTTCTGTGAATAATAATTTATCTGGTACACGATGAAAGGTATTTCCAATCAGCAGAAATGCAAAGGAAAACTACAGCTCCCGTAATTCACACATGTCAATAACGCTGGCTTTACATTTAACTTTGGTTTAATGGGACTAAACAGTCAAGGGATTTTCCATGCTATGGAGCAGTGACGCAGTTTATTTTTTGTCTACCGTCCCAGATGTTTTTTAAATTTTCCTACCGTTATGGTGGATTTCTTTTTTTTTCTGGTCACCTTCAACTTCACTCATAATCGTTGTGGCAGGGCAGGGCCCTGCTTGTAATTCGTTTTTGGTTTGTGTATTGATGGTGGTGGTTGGCAAGGATGGGGTTAATTCCCAAATTATATAATTGATGCTAATTGGGAACAGCCACATGATATAAAAAGGGAGTTAGAAACTCCATTAGGGAGAGGTTTTTGCTGCCACATGGGACCAAACACACACATGGCTCAAAATTAACAAGGGACTAGCCCAGTGTGAAAATGATATTTACCTGTGTGCAGCCTACATGCCCCCTTCTGAATCTCCTTATTATAATGAAGAATATTTTAACACCCTCCACACAGAGATCAGCCATTTCCAGGTCCAGGGGAATGTGCTGCTCTGTGGGGATTTCAATGCCAGGACAGGCTCAGAGCCTGACTGTATAAACCCCCAGGGTAACAGGCATGTATTTGGAAAGAGCCCTGTGTACCTCACATGTACTACAATCCAGAGAAACAACCCTGACCCTGTCGTAACCAAGAACGGGAGAGAATTAGTGCATCTCTGTCAAGCCCTGGGTCTGTACATCGTTAATGGCAGGATCAGAGGGGACTCTTTAGGGAGGTTCACGTTTTGCCCAGCTCTTGGGACAAGCGTAGTCGACTATACCATCACTGACATGGATCCCTCCTCTCTTAATGCATTCACTGTCAGGCAACAAACCCCTCTATCAGACCACAATCAAATCACTGTGTTCCTGAAAAGGACAGGTCAGTCTAGCACTGCAGAGACACAGCCCAATAAGCTGTACAATCTGAATCAAACATACAGATGGGCTTCAAATAGTGCAGAGGAATCTAACAAGGCAATCAGTTCTACTAAAATAACTAACCTCATGAACACTTTCCTCAACACACAGTACCAACCAAATGTGTCAGGACTAAATCTGGCAGTTAAAGACATCAATAAGATATTTGAGAACAAAAAGAAAATACAGCAGAAACAAAAACACAAACAAAGCTGGTTTGATGATGAGTGTAAATCTATTCGAACAAACCTAAGAAAATTATCCAATCAAAAACACCATCAACCACAAAACCCAGATTTACGCCGGAGGTACTGTGACACCCTCAAATACTACAAACACACCCTGACACAGAAAAAACAAAAACACATCAACAAAACCCTTACTGACATAGAACAAGCTGTTGACAAAAACCAGTTCTGGGAAATGTGGAATAATTTAAACTCAACAAAAAACAAGAACTGACAATACAAAATGGAACAACCTGGAAAAATTATTTTGAAAACCTTTATAAAGATATCCCTCAAAAAGATCTAACAGATACACAAAATGAAACTAGAGAAAATTTAACTTACTAGAAAAATCAATTAAAGATAACCAAAATCCAATCACAATGTTAATTCTTGTGGGGTGATGCTCCAATCACCCCACAAGAATTAACAAAGAAGCTCCAGGCACTTAAACCTGGAAAAGCCTGCGGCCCTGACAGCATCTGTACTGAGATGCTAAAACACAGCAGCCCTAAATTACAGGAGGCAATGCTTAAATTATTCAACATAGTACTAAGTACTGGTTACTTCCCTGACATCTGGAACCAAGGGCTTATATCCCTAATTCACAAGAGTGGAGACAAATTCGACCCCAACAACTACCGAGGCATCTGTGTGAGCAGTAATCTGGGGAAGGTATTCTGCAGTATCATTAACGCCTGGATACTGGTCTTCCTTACCGAACACAATGTCCTGAGTAAGAGTCAGATTGGATTCCTACCAAACCATCGCACAACTGACCATATTTACACCCTGCACACCCTAATAGATAAACATGTACACCAAAAAAGTAATGGCAAAATTTTCGCCTGCTTCATTGACTTTAAAAACGCCTTTGATTCAATTTGGCATGAAAGTTTATATTATAGAATTCTTCAAAGTGGTGTAGGGGGTAAAGTCTATGATATAATAAAATCAATGTACACAGAAAACAAATGTGCAGTAAAAATTGGCAACAAAAGGACAGATTTCTTCACTCAGGGGCGGGGGGTGAGGCAGGGCTGCAGTCTGAGTCCAACACTGTTCAATATTTACATCAACGAGTTAGTAACTCATGTTGGAACGGTCTGCAGTCAAGTTCCTGCTCTACGCAGATGACCTGCTCCTGATGTCACCCACAGAACAGGGGCTGCAGCAGAGCCTGTCATTGCTGGAGCAGTACTGTCAGTCCTGGGCCCTGGCAGTAAACCTCAAAAAGACCAATATAATGATTTTTCAAAAAAAGGCCAGATCTCAGGGAAACAGATATCATTTTACACTCGGCAACACCACCCTAGAGCACACCACCAGCTACACTTACCTGGGTCTGACCATCAGTGCGTCAGGCAGTTTTAACCTGGCAGTGAATGCACTAAAAGCAAAAGCACTCAGAGCTTTTTATGCCATCAAAAGAAGATTCTATAAAATCAATGTACCTGTCAAAATCTGGCTAAAATTAATTGACAGTGTTATCCAGCCCATTGTGCTGTATGGTAGTGAGGTATGGGGTCCACTCAGTCAACAAGACTACACTAAATGGGACAAACACCCAATCGAGACCCTGCATGCTGAACTATACAAGAATACACTGCAGGTGCAAAGAAATGCACCAAACCACGCATGCAGGGCAGAATTAGGCTGATACCCAACTCTTATTAATATAATCCAGTGGTCCAGTGGTTAAAGAAAAGGGCTTGTAACCAGAAGGTGCCCCGTTCAAATCCCACCTCAGCCACTGACTCATTGTGTGACCCTGAGGAAGTCACTTAACCTCCTTGTGCGCCGTCTTTCGGGTGATCGGGACTGAACGATATATATTTTTTGATCAGGACTGAAGCGATATATATTTTGATCGGGACTGAACTGTATATATTGAAACAATCTTTTTGTATTTTGATCACAAAGTTCATAATTGACTCAGGGTGACGTTTTATTTTACTCATTGACTAAAAAGGAAGAACTGGGATACATCCTGATTTCATTTATTAAAAGAGAGAAAGTGGCATTTACTTTAATTTACCACATTGCATTGATGTGAATACAACCTGCGGGTTGCACTTCATTGCAAGTAGATATTTACATTTATATTGCTCATTTGTTTATTATTATTATTATTATTATTATTATTATTATTATTTCGATTGAGTGAAGTGTGTGTGGAAAGCATTTATTATTTCTCTTTACTGCTCTTAACCAGATTTTTCCCCTTCACTGTTCCTGTAAAATTAAATCTGTTATTTGTATTTTGCCTGTGTTTATTGTATATCGATCATTGTTATAAGAAGTTACGTTTCTCTACTGTATTACACTTATAGCCTTAGCTAAATTATACTAGTAGAATGGAGGCATCGCATTGTAAATTAATGTTCTAGTTATTCATGTGGTTTCAATTTGTAAACCAGTTTAACTAGTCAGATTGATTGCTTTTGACCAGGTATTCAGACTTGACAGGGAAACTGACCATTCTTATCCTAACTAATTATAACCTACTGAACCCAGGTCCCATATCTCTCTCTTTGGCTCAGAGGAGGAGTCCTGAGTGATAGCCTTAGCAGGGAAGTGGGGTTACATTAGGTTTTTTATTTTATTTTGTTGTAATTATTATTGTTTTTAACTTGGTCTACTTAGTAGCCTAGACAATCAACACACAATAGATCATGGTCTTAAACAGATGGCACATGTAGGGTTGCCATCTCATGACCTCAAAAATAAGGAACAGACCCTAACGCAACACCCGTGCCCCCCCCCACACACACATTTTTATTTTTTTACTCTCACAGATACAGTAGACCTCTTAAAACATAATTATTAGTTAATGTAGTTTAAGATATTTTGACAAATGAAAGCATTATAAGCTTTTTACATTTTCTGTTGGCCAAAAACATTTATTATATATAACGTTAGTTCCAGGGCACTTTTGTCGATTCTTGGCAATTCAAACAAATGTCAGAATTTCACACACATTCAATAGAAACAAATATCAATGAAAAACCTAGAACTATGTGGAATTACAAGTTCCCTTTAAAATAAATTTCCTCTTTAAAATAAATACCACAAAGCTACTGCACATTTCAAATTAAGCAGTGGACATGAAACCTGCCGTGGTTCCCGATGAAATTTCTGCTGACAGGAAGTCACATGCCAGAATGAATTTGCTGCATAAAGCTAAACATGGATGGTACTAACATATATTGAATCTTTATTGGCAGCCTGTGACAGGATGGCATGTGGGGTGACGTCAGACCAGAAGCAGGAACTGAAACAGATACTGCAGGTAGGATGCAATGGCGTTTGCGCCGTCTTTATTTTTAAACACAAAAATAAAGTAAAAGATTTAAACAAAAACACTGTGCTCACAGAGCAAAATAAATATTTTAAATAAAACAAATCACAAACACAAAATGAACAGCCAATACAGGTCAGGCTGGGCAAATGCCTTCACTGATCCTGTATATGTTTTGTTTTGTTTTGTTTTGTTTTTTTAATTTTCTCTCTCGCTCTCGCTCCTGTTCCTCCTCTGAACATCCAAAAAGCCTGGGCAACCAATCTGCAGGGCTTTTATATTCTGGCCAAGGGGTTAATTAGCTAGTTATTATCTTATTACCCCTCGGCCAGAGTGCACGAGTTTAAAAATGATGCGCGACTGTCAGCTAATTAAATACTCAGTAGCTGATCACGAGGTTCTAAAAACACACAAAAACATTAACACATAATGGTGGCGGCTTTTGTCCGCGCCGCAACAATACGATAAATCATAATGTTGTCGCCACTAAAAGCTGAAACTGAGTTCAGAGATAATCCAAACCTCTCCATTAAGGTAATTGGTGTTGATTGGGAACAGCCACAAACTATGAAAGAGAGTTTCCAGGTCCATTAGAGAGAGATCACCAGGGAGCTGGGATAAGACGTGTTTGGCTGTTAAAAGAAAAAAAAAAAGTAAACTGTTTTGTTCAAGTGTGTGTTGACAGGTAAACGGCTTAGCCGTCCTGTGTGTTAGTCAGGGACCTATTAAAGTGAAGGTAGACTCTACGTTTGAGCGAGGCTTTTGTTTTGTTTCATACTGTTTGTTTTCTTTTTGAGATTATTAAAAAAATAGTGTGTAGCGCTTTAAAAATCCTGTGTCTAGGTCTATGTTTTAACACTTTCCTGCCGACGTGCTCTAATTTCATTGAAAAATTCATGATGACAAAAAGGTCATTTATCAGCTGTCCAACCAGCTCTCTTGTTTTTTTGTGTTTGGGTCATTGCCATGACCACGGGCCGTGTCATTATACCATTGGTTTAAGGCTAGGATGGGTGGGCATATATTATTTGAGTTTGAAGACGAGTCTCACTGCTAGCGCCATTACGACAACGGACAACGGGTTCCAGGTTCTTTATCTACAATTCCAGGACTGATATTCAGCACATAATCTAAAAGGTACATACTTAAAATAATTAGTCGTATTGTTTTTTTCATTATTTTGTTTTTAAAACTATTTGTTGGGTTTAAAAAAAAAAAAAAAATCACTGCGTCATGTCTGTCTGTGTGTGCTTGCTTGCTAGGCAGAGCTAACATTGTACGATCCAAACAAGAGTAACTACTGTACTAGCATATAATAAAATAAAAATATTTAAGTTAGTTTCACTTCTGTTTGTGTTCATTTTAGTTTCTTTTCCCCCTTTAAGTTGTTTCTCCTCAGGAGAAAATAGACATACTGCGTGCGATTCGAAACTACATCAGCAGTACAGTTGAATATTCTTTCGATATGTTGTGTTTTTTTAGGACGTATCATTCTTAGCTGTACTGTTAGTCAATATTATTATTATTATTATTATTATTATTATTATTATTATTATTATTATTATTATTTAGCTGTTTATTTTACTTAAACTTTAGGTAATTTCGGATTTTATTAGGGTGTTTTTTTTACTGTGTTATATGTGTGTAAAGAAGAGAGAGAGGAGGCATGATTTAGCTGTAAGTTAGTTATTATTATTTAGCCATGTATTTTATCATTATTTATTTATGTGTATTTAGCCATGAATATTTTATTTTGTTTGTGCAAAGAACAGTGAGTCATTATTTAGTTGTAGTTATTATTAATCAGCCATGTATTATTAGTTTATATTATTTTGTTGTCAGTTTAATTTTTCTGTGTGAAAAAAGATGGAGAAATTGTTTATAAATATTAATTGGTATTATAATGTTTTTTGTAGGTGTTTGTAAGCCAGAAGATGGATGGAGGAGGGCACTGACTGAGTCTTGATTTATTATTTATTGTAGTTTTGAAAATGAACATCTTAAATCTTAATTTTGTCTATTTTACCTTGTAATTTGCATTTATTTAAATAAATACAATCTTCTGTGATGTTTCTTCATTTTTATACTTAAATATAGTTAAATATTTCAATAACAATAATATCTTAAACAGGGTAATAATGTTTTCAATAAGTTTTTGGCAAGTCTTAGGCTTGGCTGGCATTTGCCATTTCACAGGTTGATTTTTTTTTTTCTTTCTAAAATTCCATACATTATAAAACCATATCTAGCTCTGCAACTGTTCAAGATATTTCAATTCTGATTTCAGATTTGAAATCCTTGAGAAAATGTGAAGCTACACTATCCTCAAAGATTTTTTTATATGGTCCTTAGAAAGATGTTGAAATTGGCAGTTTATAAAATTATGTATTCATATTTAAGATTTACCATTTCGGGGGTTGAGTTTTCTAAAATTACATACATTATAAAACCTAGCTCTGAAACTGTTCAAGAAATTTCAATTCTGATTTTAGATTTGAAATCCTTGAGAAATTGTGCAGCTACCATATACTCTAAGTTTTTTATGGAATACTTGGAAACTACACAACCCATAGTCCCCAGTGGTAATTAAGAAGGTGGGGTTAGAGGATTTAAAAGGAAGCGGGGCAGAAGAAGGGGGGTCGATTGTGGGGGACGGTGCTCGGTTGTCCTGCCTGCTCAAGCTGCCAACGACTATTCCAGTGAGGGAGAGGATTTAGTAAGTGCGTCAAATCTGAATTATAGCGATTGTGGAAAAGTCTAGCATATAACGTTTTACCTCTTGGTGAGGCAGACTTTTGTTTTGATTTTGTTTTGATAGTTTTGATTAAAAATGTTTCACGGTGTTTACACTGTTTGGTCTTCAGCTGCAGGAGCAGCGACACTTTGACCGAGTATATTGTTTATGTGTGCGGGACTCGCTACAAATATTACGCGTTCTGTAGTTGCAGGAGCAACAACCTGTTGATTGAGTGTGGTGCGGGACTTGTTAAAAACACTGCACAATTACAGATGCAGGTGCAGCGACTGTGCACCAAGAAACGAGTCACAGAACGAGGTTTGGTTCATACAGTTTGGATACAGGTGGCTGGAGTAACGGTACCAGTCTAAGATGGTAAGGTTGTCACGAATTCTGCGTGTTCAGATTTCTTTACGTACTCTTTTGAATTGCTCAGCACACACTCTTGTCTCAGGGGAGACGTTAGGAGGACAGAGATGTTATTACTCCCAGTGGGATATAGTTCGTGCTCTGGACCCGCAGTTTATCCAGATGACTAATATAGTACTCAAGAAATTGACAGACTCATGTATTTAAAGTTTTTTACGAATCAGAGTATGATCAGTACTCTTTCGGTTTATTAGAGGTTAGATATTGGATAGCGCAGCTACAGGCTACGTCGTATCCCCAGCTGACAGACACACTGGGCAGTCCAGCGTCTTAACAGATATCACCGTTAACACTTTAATACATGTATATACATGTAATCAAGGCCGACAAGCTGGCCAAGAATACGTCACCTAAAGTACCCAATGGTCTATTTCAGCACATTCAACAAAACACTCTCTTAACTCTAAAACATACCGTAAGTCCCTTATAGCAATACATGCAATACATGTGAGGTAAAATAATAATTGATTAATGCTTACCCTAAAAGGATATGTCTGTCTCCACCAGGCAAATTAAACTGAGTTTAATCAGCTCCACTGTATTTTGGTTTGCAGAAGATGGACCACCTTACCCTGTCTCGGATGAGTGTGGTACTCCATTGTAATTACTTAGGAGTTATATAGGTTTTTCGTCTCATTGGAATACATGGGACACCTCAATTAAATCCAGTCATTAATCTGGTGAGACAGCACCTATCCCTTTTACAAATAATAGTTTTCAAAAGATCCAGACTAACTTTTCAGAATTAATAAGTGCCATGAACTCAATAAATTCAAGACTTCATATTTGTCTAACTCCAAACTTTATGATCTCACTCCTTAATTTCCTCCGAGCCCCTCCTTTATCTAAAAAGTTAAGTGAACCAAAGTTCCGAGGATCTTGGTTTACTATATAATATAAAAACACTACTGTTTATATGTGATTTCAAAACACTATTTTTATATGTGTTAAATATAAGAGATGTTCTTAATATGTGACATCATCTTCTAATTGATTATATTTTGCTAAATTAAAGGTATGTGTTTCTTTTAACCTCATGTTGTTTCATCATTTTGTTAATGAGTCAGTTTTAATTCCATATACCATTGTCTAACAGAGTATTTGACAAAAGATTGTCTCATGCAACATTCAAGTCAATTAGTTTCACTAAGTTTGAGTGATAATAGTTTTCATTACAACTTTTCTTTTATCACTTAAAAGATACACTAACCAGGCTCTGATCTGTAATTGACTCTTGAGTATATGCTATTGTCAATAATTTCCACAGTCTCTTGTTTTCTCCAAAGCCAGAGTCTGTGCAACCACTTTTTAGATCTATGACCCATCAATGTCTGTTGAGCCATCATTTTTGCATATTATTTCAAGATATATTCTTGGCTGTGCTAGGCCACTAACTCCATAAACCTTAAGTTCCAAATCTGTAAGATTTGCAACTTTTACTGGCGTGGAATGCAAGAAGACCCTCTTCTCCTTTTACAAGCCATCTGATAAGGAGAGAGGCTCCCCTTGCAATGCAGCAGTTTCACAGAACCCCATTATAATGACTTCATCCATCATTAGACAACAGTATAGTGGATTAATAACAAGGAACATTATAGTATATTAATACAAACTTAACACAAAAACATAACACAACACCTTTTATATCCTATAATTCAGTGGATATCATAATGTCTAGAAGTCTTATTGTTCAATAGAAGAAAGACTGTACCACTTTCCCATTTAATTAAATCGAATACTGCTCCAGGTTTTAATCTTCTTATCAATACAGTAAAGTCATGAACAAGCAATAATACTTGTCAGTTTTAAATAATATGTTTTCTTATTATAGCAAATACTTAAAACATATTATTAATCTTATGAAATCAAATAATTATTTTTAGTTTCAAATATCATGCTGTCTGAAAAAGGGGTTGATCATTTATTTTATTAATTTATAATACCTTCGTGTCTAATTTCTATTTTTTGACTATTATGAACTATAGACAGTGTAAATTATCACTGAACCTTTTTAACTATGAATGCGGCATTTCAAGATAAACTTTTAATTAATTTACTTCAGTTTAACAGTTGCTCCTAGAATTTATAATATCACTTTATTTCTTTGGTGAATGCTTCTAAGATTTAAATCCAAATACAGGCCAGTATAAATGCATTCAACTTTTATATATTTTATAATGACTGAACTAGGCTTGACCCTGTTCTTTGTTCATACAAAATCTAGCCGAGACAGGTTTTTCCTTAAGACCTTGGCTGTTAGGTTAATTCATAGGTTGTAAAGAATCTCTTTCTTATCTTGTCTTTAGAAACATAAATTTGTAGGTGTGATTAAGTTCACTTTTTAGCCGGAATGGTGCTTTTTATCAAGCGTCATGCTTTCTGAAGATAAGATATACAAGCGGCAAATCGTTATATTTTAGAAATTCTCCAATTGCTAAGTGTTTGATTAGAAACAGATGTAGACTGACCTATTTCATGGAGCAAGAGATCCATCTACTGACAATACAAGGATACTCTCTCTTTATCCTTCCTTCAAAAAACCTCTAACCCTTCATTTTTATATCAAAGTACATTCCATATTTGAAATTGCCTAGTACATGTCCAGCATATCCACACGCTCCCAGCAGGATTCAGCTTCTGTACCAGGTTTCGCTCTAGTTGTTTCCACAAGAAGTCCCTTGATCCAATGTTTCTCCATCACAGGTGTGGATTTCCATGGTCCGATTTCATTCCTATAAGATACTTAGACACATTTAGCTGGGACACCTTCTGCACATTCTAATTTACCTAGATGTGCCCATTTCACTAAGTGACCTCCTTCACAATTCATGCATTCAATCCTCTTAATATCTTTTGGGTCTACATTTAAATGAGAGAAAGAAATTCTGTAGAATCATTGCATTCAAACACAATTCTACAGTGTTTAGCCAAATGACTGCAGGCGGACAAAGTTTAGGCCCAGTCACTGATGACTTGCTTTGGCACATATTACATGCACACCTAACAAGAGGATTATGTTTTAATTTATGTGTCAGGGTTAATTCTGCACCCTGTACAATAGTTCTGGATCTGTACACATTATGGCTATACATTTCCTTCTGTTCGCACAAAGTCACTTTGCAAGGTACGCCATCCATCCAGAATACAGAGGGAGGCCAAAACTCACTGTTATTCATATTTTCTGGTATGCAATTATTGTTCTGCCTTACATCATCAGTTGGCAGACACAATACAACTGAATCTGAATCAATTGATGAACCATGAGCCTTAGCTACTGAGATCCTCCATGCAAAAGGAGTCAATGTTTTACTGACCAGCCTAGCTGATTCAGCGTCACTTGCGACAAGGTACACTGGGAAGAAAACCATAAAGCACAGAATCAAGTTGTGAGAACAAACTTTATTATTGCTGGTTCCTTCTGGCCTGCCCGTGCGGTCTTTCAGGCAGCCTTGGATAGAGGACGTACTGTTCCAGGCTTGCTCCACCAGAGGGAGCCCCACCTGTACTCACCTGTGTTCCAGGCTTGCTCCACCAGAGGGAGCCCCACCTGTACTCACCTGTGTTCCAGGCTTGCTCCACCAGAGGGAGCCCCACCTGTACTCACATGTGTTCCAGGCTTGCTCCACCAGAGGGAGCCCCACCTGTACCCGCCTGTGTTCCTGGCTCACTCCACCAGAGGGAGCCTAAACCGATACTTACCTGTGGTCCTGGCTCACTCCAACAGAGGGAGCCTAAACCGATACTTACCTGTGGTCCTGGCTCACTCCACCAGAGGGAGTCCAACTTGCGCTCGCCATAGCACAGAGAGGGAGGAAGAAGTGAGATAGTTAGTGGCCCGTACAGGGCAAATGAACGCAAGAGAATATATGGTTTATTGTAAATAAAAGTATTCACCTGAATCAGTGACGTGTTCACTCCAAGTTTGTGAAGGAAGACACCGGTGCCCAGCAACACCACACTACCGATCTTTTACAATATATATATATATATATACAGTATATATATATATATATATATATATATATATATATATATATATATATCTATATATATATATATATATATATATATATATATATATATAGATAGATATATATATATATATATACTGTATATATATAATCAATAATAATGAATAAGGAATAAAACTTCACTCTAGCTACATTAAGTAATATTAGCTAGTTATTTCAATATTTAAATGCAAATTGTGTAATGCAAATAATAACAGCAATATGTTCAATACATACTATTAAAATGCAAATATATAAATAGGATATATCTTAGATTATAAGAACCCAGAAAATGATCGATACATTAAAAAGCTATTTACATATCACACATCAAGAAAATACACTTAGAATGATGAACGGATTATGCACGCACGTAAAGTATAAAGTCCATTTAAAACGTATTGAGTAACATTAGCTACTGATTGGCGGTGCGCTTTGAGTTGTAAGAGCGACCCAGAAAATGTATTTTGTAAACGATCAAAAGTCAAAACTACACAAGAACAACACTGTCCAATGCGTAATTAATTAAAATAATTACACTTAAAGTCCACAAGAAAGCAAAAAAAGAGACCGGAGACCGCATTACTGAAGAAAATCATAACTTCGTTCTCGGGTTCGTGAATGGTTAGAAATTGCGGTGGGTAACATTAGCTATCTAACGTTAGGTAATATAATTGTAATTGCTCGAGCTAGAGGAATAAATTATGCAAGGAGAAGTACAGTAGCCTGCCTACCTTATCAGCTTCAGGTGATCTCTCTGGAACAAAGAATGATTGAATAGCCTGATTGGTTCTCCTTGTTCGTTATGAGCATGGCCTTCTCCCGCTTCATGCTGTCTAAGGTCACAAACTTCGCCGTGAGAGATCGAAAATTATTTTCTGCACACAGTGCACCAGACTTTGAAAATATTGTCATGAACTTTGTTCACCCATGTAAAATCCTTCTCCCATTCGCCTCCATAGTTTTGCATCCGTTTTCTTTTTTTTTTTTTTTTTTTTTTGAGGTGTTACTGAATTTGCCATCGTGTCCGAAATCGGTCAGCTAGGTTATATGTTTCATCGCTACATAGCTGACAGCGGCACACACCACCCAATAGGATTTAGAACTGCCTCGCACTAGTCTATCCTTTTCGCACAGTATGTGTAAAGTGAATAATTGTTAATCAAATAGGAAGGAAGTTGGTGCTTCGCCAGAGATGGAGACCTTTGACTTCTCATGCTTGAAAAATACATTTGGCTCAGTAGTGCAAAATACGGAACAAATTGCGTTCCATATTGATTTGAAACGGAACGCAACATTTTATTTACCAATAAGGGACAATTACTTATTATACAGAACGGGTGGCAACCTTAGGCACATGTGTGCAGTCTATTGCTCCCAACACACTGGGAAAACCAGAAATGTCATAGCAATTTGTTTTCAAGGCTTGTAAGTACACCCTGACTTTAGTGAAAATTAGGTACCTGGGTGTTTGTCTCAAATACATTGATCACAACTGGAAACACATGAGAAAAAGTGGACTGGGAAATACCAGCAACAATTGCGACTGTTTAAAACATGTTTTCAAAAGTTCTTAACAAATTGATGCAATTGTAAGTGTTGCAGTTGCCCGCAGCTTTAGTACATTGCAACGATTGCGACAGACGCAACACTTTAGTACATCTACCCCATAGTGTTCAATTAAATATCATCTGCACTTTAAAATGCAATGTGTGTTCATGCATTGTATTTCAACCCAAAAAATATATTTTATAAATTAAAACATTTTATAAATCATATAAAAATTTTGCTTGTATTAGTGTTACAAATAGGTTAATAAGGTTAAATGAAACAAATAAAAAATAGAAATAGTATTGGGAAAAAAAAAAGTTTTGGCTTCATGTGTATTCCAATAACGAGTTATCAAGGTCTTCTTGGATCTCGTAGTGTTCAGAAAACGAGACATCCTTCACTATCTCGTTTCTTCCACTCTTCTGTTTAATTAGTTTACATGCAGTAGATAAATAAAATGCATTTTTAAAGCAAATAAATACATTTGTTTTGTGTTATATAAAAATAAATAAATAAATAAATTTACCAGATTCAATACTCAAATAAGTCAAAAGTTGGACCTCCAACAACAAATCTTTTCAAAGATCCTTAAGAGCATTTGAAAATGCTCGGGGGAGGCTAAGAGTTACAAAATAACCTCATATTAAATCTGTTTTTTAGATAATAGTTTCACAGATACATACATGCTAAAACAATAAGCTAAAATATTTGTTGAAATCCATCATTACTGGTAAAATTGTTTGATATATCAGAAACACTTACAAAAATACAATCCCAATGCGTCAATATGTAATGGGCTATATACTTTAAAAGTTTTTAAAGTATTTATTCTAATTGGGGTACGAAACTGTGATTGAGAGAGAAAGGGTCAATGCTGTAAATCTCCCTCCCAACCAGAAAGGGCACTGTGTAAGGGGGAAGGTATGCTGCCTCCTAGATCTGCCACCTCGGTGGTAGGTGGAAACCGGAAAGTAACCATATTAGGAGGGGCGCATAGCTGCAAGTACTCAGGACGACTCCATTGCACTCAGCTGCGGGGCAGCCCTCTATTGGAGAAACCCTGGCGAAACGTTGATTGCAGGGAGGAGTTTTCTGGGTTCAAAGAGGAAGCAGCTACATCAGTACCTCCCCTTGTGCTGAGACAATAATTGACCCGCCGGAGCTGGTATATGTTTGTTTTGTTACGTGTTTGTTTTTGTGTTTTCGTAGAGGAGCAGGAGGACGGGAGGCTGTCGCTACAGAGCCAGCATTATCCCCAGAGCACGCCCCTCATCGCACAGCACAACACAGCACAGTGCACGCACCACGGTCCCCTTTGAAAAGAGCACAGTTTCGTGCACGGAGGATTGTGGTTAAGGAGTGTCTTTTTGTTTGTCATTTTTGAACCTGGACCCTGTTTTGTTTTGCCCCAATATCATTGCTGGTAGTGGGGTGTATTATTTTTATTTTTGTGAATATTTCTGTTTTTTGGATTATTAAAGTATTTGTTTTGGGAGAATTTGTTTGGACATTTTCAATCTTTTGGACCGCATCATTCATCCTGTCACAGAAACAAATCAACATACATTCACAGACTGACACACATACACGATACCGTACCTTCGTTTGCTGCCATCTTGCATCTCAAAAGTATACTGTAATATGGTAAAATGATTCGAACATTCATTCAAATTACCAAAAGATTACTGAAACAACTGATTTACCATTATTTTATAATACAGTCCATATTATTAGTCGTAGTAGACTACTTCCTTTTTTAGTAGTATATGGAAACTATACCATGCGGTGCATTTTAACTTGCATCTTTTTTAGCCATAATAACCTCTTTTAAATATAATGTAAAGCCAGGACTACGGCTACATTCCGTTATGTTATGTTTCTAAGTTTGTCAAATAGTGTAAACCCACTTAATAATAATAATAATAATAATAATAATAATAATAATAATAATAATAATAATAATAATAGTTCGGCCAATACCGGTACTCAAAGTGGAAAATTCTAACTTTAAAATTCTAACTTAAATTCGGCTATTAAATTCGGCAAACTGGAGGTTTCACATAGCAAGTTATAGCTGAGATTAGATTATAAACGTCATAAAAAGGAAGATTATATGGATCCTTAAATCATCAAAATTACCAAATAAAATAAAATGGCTGACTTACCAGTTTTAAGAATCTGTCTATTAAAAAAGCCACTTGAAGCATGCTGTAGTAGCCGCAAAGCATGATGGTTGAAGTAGCCGCAAAGGATGATGGCAGAGGAGCAAAATCATTGCTTAGTTAATGTGATAACGTTTTCACAGTGAGACCAGGTTGGCCACATATGGCACCAGATGTGGGGTTATAGCGCCTCCACTGACCCAGGCCAGAACAGGTACTGCGGGTAATATTATATTTTATAATAAAGTATTTTTTTGTGAATGAAAAGAATGGAACAATGGCTGGACGTCTGCATAACCTGCCTAAAGAGGGGAGGACTGGTGATTTGCCTTTGGCGAGGTCGGCACGTGTCAGCCGACTACCACCACCCACACCAGAAAGAGGAAATTATGCCGGCCCTGAGCAGAAAGAAGGGGAGGAGCGGCAGTCCCGACAAGCAGCCAGTACTAGCTGCAGCAGCAAAAACGAAGAGCAGCTGGGGTGCCTTCCTCAGTACTCTAGAGGTCACCTGTTGGTACCCCATCTGCGATGAGCAGGGGACTTTCCCACTCAACTGCCTCCTCCCAGAAGAGGAGTGCCTAAGACCACTGCCACGTCTGGAGTGCCAAGCTTCGCTGTCTCCAACATCCGTGAAAGGAGCCAGAGCGTCCGTCCCCCAAGAGTGGGGAAGGCCGAGGATCCAGAGCGCAAGAGGGGGAAGTCTGCGTGTCCAGCATCCAAGAACGGGAAGCACCAGTCTCCAGCGACCGAGGGACAGCCGCACCAGTCTCCAGTGACCGATGGAGAGCCGCACCAGTCTCCAGAGACAGAAGACGACCTGCTGCTCACTCCTCCACTGCGAGGGAGTATATCTGCTGCTCCCGCCCCCACCATCAAAGAAGCTGGAGCTACCTCCCAAGGTTCCGCACCTGTCATAGCTTCCCGAGGGACCACTCCTGCCCTGTCCTGTAATGCCTAGGGCTGCCAAGCCTGCACCACCTAGGGCTGCCAAGCCTGCAATGCTTAGTGCTGCCACACCTGCAACGCCCGGGGCTGCCAAGGCTGCAGTGCAAGGGGGTTCCAGTTTGCCATCGCCCAGGAGTGCCAGCTCGCCATCGCCTGAGGATGCCAGCACGTCACCGCCCGGGGATGTCTGCACGTCATTTCCAGGGGGTGCCTGCACATCATTTCCAGGGGATGCCTGCACGTCACCGCCTGGGGAAACCTGCATGGCATCGCCTGGGGATTTGTTGTTTCTAGACGCGGCAGTTTCACTGCCGGAAATTCTGTGACCAGAGCCCAAGAGGAGGGAGCTGCTGGCTACAGAGAAGGGGGGGAGGTCAGGAAATAACATCCACCACAGACCCGACCACCACCCCAGTGCCACAGCCCAGCGCCTGGGGGTTGGATCCCTCGACCTGGGCTCCTAGACACCCAACCTGATTGTCACTGGGCCTGACTCCCAGGTTGCGGCATTATCAGGCACAGTCGGTCGCCTGGTCTCCTGCTCCACTCCCCCTGGTAGCCCAGACATCACTGCACGTCGCCTGGGATCATACCTCTGCCTGGGGCTGCAGCCAACTAATCGCCTGCCTGCGCTTCCTGGACTGTGGACCAACCGTCACACGTGAGAATTTGGCTGTTCCCAAATTAGATAATTAGTGCTAATTGACAACATGATATAAAAAGGGAGCTAGAAACTCCAAGAGGGAGTAGGTGCCACAAGGAGAGAGACAAAAGCGCCTATATTTAAAAAAAAACTCACCGTGATAGTGGAAGCCTTGGGTGAGGGATTTTTTTTTGTGGATGTCTTTGTGTTCGCTGCGAGCAGTGTTTTGATTTAACCCTTTGCGGTCCATTGTCGGACTGGGTCCGACATTGCAATTATTCCCACCAGGTCCTTTGTCGGACCCTGTCCGACATCATTTTAAAAACGCAAAAACGCGAAAAGTCGGTTTTCAACGGAAAAAGCTGAGAAAACCATTCAATGGCCGAGTGGGAACGAAAGGAGCCGAGACAAGCCGATAAAAAAAAAAAAAAAAAAAAAAAGGCGATCTCATGAATAGTCATAGTAGCCCCTTCTTCAGATGGGGCGGTCGTATGGAAACAAGCTGGAAGTACAGTATCAGCGACAGAGATTATCACGACATTTGCAGAGTTTTTGAGATGTTATAGCAATAAAATAATGACTTGGATTGCATTATTGAGGAGTTTGGTGATAAAACGAGTCATCAGGAGACGATTGATCGGTATGTACGACTATTATTATTATTATTTTTATTTGGTAGCATATGTGAAAGCGATAGCAACGAAAGGTGGGCGGGCTGGAGATGCCTAGTGAGTGCTTTGTTGATCTGCAGGGCCATTTAAACCGTTGACTGTGAAAAAATACTTTTAAACAGCCGCCTAAAATTAAATGCGCGTGTAAAAATTAATTAGACCTGGCAAGCCTGACGCAGAATTAATAAATGGACCGCAAAGGGTTAATTAACCCTTAGCGGTCTATTTATTCAGCGCGTGTCAGGTGCATCAGGTCCAATTTATTTTCAGACTCACAGTTTATTTTAGACGTGCTGTTTAAAAGTATTTTTTTTCACAGTAAAACAGGTTTAAAAGGCACTGCATATCAACAGGACACTCAGTACTGCATCTCCAGCCCCGCCCCACCCCTTGTTCACTATATTTTTCAAATGCATCTTAATAATAGTACATACAGATAAATCATCTCTTGATTACTCGTTTTATCACCAAACTCTATAATGCGACCAAGTCGTTATTTTATTACTATAACATCTAAAAAAAGCTCTTCAAATGTCTGTGATGTTCTTTGAGTGCTGGATGCGGAAGCAGCTATCTTGTTTGTTTCTGTCCGTGTTATCTATGTGGTGTCAGGTCTATCAGTATTCATGAGATACGCCCTTTTTTTCCGCTCCTATCGGTCTCACTCGGCCATTGAATGGTTTTCTCGGCTTTTTCTGGAGAAAAAACGACTAGAGACATGGTTTTTGCGTCTTTTTGATGATGTCGGACAGGGTCCGACATTGCACCGGAAAGGGAAAATTGCGATGTCGGACCAGGTCCGACATAGGACCGCAAAGGGTTAAATTTTGTTTAATAAATGTGCGCAACAACGCATAAAAGTTACTGTCTCTGAGTCTCAATAACCCTTTGCCATCCTGCCACAATTGTGCATACTAAGTAAAGCAGTGCTTCAGAAGGGGACGGGAGGGTTTGAGTTGCTCCTCCAATAAAAACTACGTCATCTGCCATTGATGGTACTGTACTATGTGTGTAGCAGATAGGAGATAGGAGGCTTGTCTCCTCTGATGAAAAAAAACTCTTTGGACCCCTCCACGTGTGAAAAAGTTACTGCCCCCCCTAGTTAACTCAACCCAATTAAAGGGATAATTAGGGTCAGCTGTTTGAGTACTTTGGTTAACAACCAGGCCTGATCTGGGCCAGCGCTGCCCAATATAAATCTGACTAACTTTGGCCCTTACCATCACAGTGAAGTTGTCAGCACACAGGTTCTAGAGGCACATCATAAGGATAAGGGCCCTGGATAAGGGTGTCTGCTATAAATAAATAAAAATAATAATAATCATGCCACGAACAAATAAAATTCCTGAAGACCTCCAGAAAAAGAGTTATTGATGCCTATCAGTCTGGAAAAGTTCATGCTCGAAAACCCACAAATGTCACTGAGTTGAAGCAGTTCTGCATGGAGGAGTGGGCCATAATTCCTCCATGGCGCTGTGAGAGACTAATCAATAAATACAGGAAGCGTTTGGTTGCAGTTATTGCTGCTAAAGGTGGCGTAACCAGTTATTGAGTCTAAGGGGGTGATTGCTTTTTCGCACAGGGCATTGGGTGTTGCATAACTTTCTTTAATAAATAAATGTAATATGTATCAATTTTGTGTGTTGTTTGTTCACTCAGGGTCCCTTTTATCTAGTATTAGGTTTTGGTTGAAGATCTGATGGGGCAGTAGTGTGGAGTAGTGGTTAGGGCTCTGGACTCTTGACCGGAGGGTCGTGGGTTCAATCCCAGGTGGAGGACACTGCTGCTGTACCCTTGAGCAAGGTACTTTACCTAGATTACTCCAGTAAAAACCCAACTGTATAAATGGGTAATTGTATGTAGAAATAATGTGATATCCTGTAACAATTGTAAGTCGCCCTGGATAAGGGCGTCTGCTAAGAAATAAATAATAATAAAGAAAGAGTGTCTGGGCCTAAGATTTGGCTGTGAAAGTTTCACTCTTCAATCTTTGATTAGAAATAGAAATAGAGACTGATCATAACCATTAATCACAATATCGAAGAAACACGTCAATGATATGTCGCTATCCATTCAGCGTATGGTGATGTGCCTGCAAAGACATGCCACAAGCACTTTGGGAGAAAGTCGGGACTGATTTGTTTCATTTCAATGGTAAGGACTATTTGCTACTGATGGATTATTATTCATATTTCCTTGAGATGGCAGTTCTCACCAGTACAACAGCACATGCCATAGTAGTGCACATTAAGTCATTTTTCGCCAGGCATACCGAAAACAGTCGTTTCAGACAATTGACCACAGTTTGCCAGTCAAGACTTCAAACAGTTTGTGATCATTACAAATTTCAACCTGTGAGGTTGAGTCCACTGTATCAACAGGCAAATGGGAAAGCAGAGAAAAGAATCCAGATAGTAAAAAGCCTCAGAGAAGCAGCAGGATCCCTAGCTAGCTTTGCTACCATTCAGAGCAGCATGCCTGGTATGTGGACAATCACCATCTGAACTGCTCATGTGGCACAAACTGCAAATGCTAGTTCCTAGAGATGCACCACAGGAGAAAACCACACCTCTTCTACAAAGAATGAAACACCTGAAAGGAAAGTAAAAACATTACTTTGATTGTACTGTGAAATAACTCTCCCCTTTACAGCCATAACAGACAATGAGAGTCTATAATCCAGCAAGGGAAAAGTGGAACAGGAAAGCTACAGTACTGAATGAGTTAACGCCAAGATCTTACAGCGTGCTAACCAAAGCAGGTAGTTCTGTCAACCCAGGAGACTGTGGAGCAGCCTACATTGAATAGTGAACAAGGAATACAGTTGAGCAGAGAGACAGATGGGAACCAGGTTGGGAGACCGGAAGGTTCAGAAGAACAACAGCAACAAAAGTCAGATGAGCTAAGTGTTATTGGACTGGGGAAGTCAAGCAGGATAAGATGAGCTAAGTGTTATTGGACTGAGGAAGTCAAGCAGGATATGATGAGCTAAGTGTTATTGGACTGAGGAAGTCAAGCAGGATAAGATGAGCTAAGTGTTATTGGACTGAGGAAGTCAAGCAGGATAAGATGAGCTAAGTGTTATTGGACTGAGGAAGTCAAGCAGGATAAGATGAGCTAAGTGTTACTGGACTGAGGAAGTCAAACAGGATAAGATGAGCTAAGTGTTATTGGACTGAGGAAGTCAAACAGGATAAGATGAGCAAAGTGTTACTGGACTGAGGAAGTCAAGCAGGATAAGATGAGCTAAGTGTTACTGAACTGAGGAAGTCAAGCAGGATAAGATGAGCGAAGTGTTACTGGACTGAGGAAGTCAAGCAGGATAAGATGAGCTAAGTGTTATTGGACTGTTGTATACTAGTTATCTGTTTAGAAAGGCAGTATAGGGTAATGAGCACAACAGTTAAATTATTAATACTGTTCCTCTAAAGGAAGGGGGGTGTAAGGATAAGCCTATGTTACTAGTATGGACTAGTGGGGCTCAGTGGCCCAGGTTCGGGTGCCGGTATTGGCCCGGTGTCTTTTTGCACCTCGGGCCAATGTTGGCCAGTATGTATTGGCCCAAATACGGCAAGCAGCTTAGAGCCATATGAAGCACATTTGGCCCACTCTCGGCCCTAATCTGGCATACGCATGGTGCAACTGGCCCACTTACTGCCCAAATGCAGCAACTGGCTTAAAGCCATACGATACACATTTGGCCCGGTTTTGGAAAATTAACAATTATATTCCTAAAATTGCAGTCCTTCACTGGTAGCTGGGGTTCGAACTGGTCCACAGCTAACTTTTAAGAATACTGTTGCTTAAATGAATTAGCCCTAACCATATTATAGCTATTAAATGAAATTAAACTACTGCAAATGTACTAGTAGAGACTCGCATAAAGAGAAATGAAAAACTTAAAAATAACATTAAGAAATAAAAGCAGATACATCCACTTGATATGTTGTAATAAACAGAAACCTAAAAATTTTTTTAAAAAGATGCGCTGAGATTTTAAGAACACCACTACCTATGTTTTAAAGTCACCAACAATTATAGGTAGTCATTTTATTATGTGCTTTATTATACATCTTTAAAAATTTGAATAGCATTTATACAGTAACTTATGCTTAACTAAACACATCGTATTTTACATTTTTAAATTATTTACTTTTAGCCATATGCGTAAAAAAAAAAAAAAAAGAATAATCGTAATTTATTCCTCGCTCGTTGATCTGTCTTCCGGACTACCCAGCAAACAATTGTATGTTATCGGAATTTTACAAGAACGTTACTCGTAACTTATCAGAACATTACCAAGTAACGTTAGAGAACATTAATATGGAAAGTTCTCTATTTGTTCATAGAACCTTACTTCCTAACGTTATTTAATAACCTTCTGAGAATAAATTTGAGCAAATAAAAGAAACAACTATTCATTTTCATCAACATGTTCTTTATTTATGATCTTTTTCTATATATATATATATATATATATATATATATATATATATATATATATATATATATATATATATATATATATATATATATATATATATATATTTTTTTCTATATATATATATATATATATATTTTTTTTTAAATCAATTCAGCATTAGTCCGCTGGCCACCTCATCTTTTGCCCTTTCCTTGGACTTGTTCAGCCTTTCCTAAAAGGAAAAACAGTATGTGCTTAATTCAAGTTTAATTGTAGTCACTTAAGTTGTTTAGTAATATACAGATACACATTAGTTCTCAATGTACATGTCCACTTGTTGATAGAGAACAGCTTGTTCCTATTAAATGCAGTCCATAGTGTATTATGGCCCATTTGACCAAATATGGCATAATATCTTACTCGGTTACCTAAATGGCCTCAGAAGGAAAGTGAAGGAGGTGTCATGGCTGCATACCTGATTTTGTTTCTCACGATGTGGGGCCAGTTTCAGAGTCTCCCCTACTTTCAGCTCCACCTCTGTCCTTGTCACCTTGTGGTTCCATTTGGCTGCTTCTACAAAAAAAAAATAATAATACATTTATGTGAATTAGTATTATTTTGGCTTATGAAGTGTCCTCTAAACATTACACAAAACAATAAAATATGCACTCTATTGCCATGCTTCACGTCTGTGAGACTTTGCAACCACTTTACTTGCTTTGCTATAAATTTACTATTAAACAATACAAAAAGAATCCTTAATTACCACAATTAAGACATTATCAGTCTCCTTACAAAGGTTACAACAGCTTGCAGCCATTATGCCAAGGCCACCACTTGTGTAATCAATTTCCCTACAACTTGGTTTACACCACCCACCAGAGGCAGCTCGTAAGGGAAGGCAGAAGCGAATTTAAAGGGATTTCCATTTATTCTCCCCTGTAAACACCTCTTAACACGAGAGATAACAATTAAAACAATGCAGAAGCTGTGGAAATGCGTTAATCGCAAGATTGCATTCACCTGTCCCCTTGCTTTTCAATCTAACATTATTTCAATACTATTATGGGTGAGAAGAAAAGCATCTTCCAACAGTCTGAATCAGACAACATCTCCACAGCACATTGTTACAGGTTCATTTCTTTGCTATTTGTTTACATGTATTATTTTATTCTGTGGAATAAACAATTTGTGTCTCAATATTGAAATATGGAGATTCAGCCCTGCACAAATCAGCCCGGTTAGCATCAATCACATCTAGGGGAAATGGTGACAGCCTTCCTTATGATGAGTTAAGTTTCTGATTGTCAGAATACACTTTTTTTCCCCCCCAACCATCATTGCTACTGAAACAACGTGTAGATTGGGAAAGCAGGGGATGTAGTCTTGCGATTAACACATTTCCACGGCTTCTGCATTGGTTTAATTGTTATCTTTCCTGTTAAGATGTGTTTAAAGGGGAGAATAAATGGAATTCCCCTTAAAATCGCTTCTGCCTCAGTTTACGTAACCCAGAGGTGTTTAGCATCAGATTTAGAATCATTGGTTACCTTTAAATAAAGAAATTACAAAATGCTTACTTCACTTTGTAAATGTAGAGGTCTTCGAACCTCAGCTTTCCATTTCTGCCCTTCATGTTGTAGCGCGACATAAGCTTGTTTGTAAATAGCTTGCGTATAATTTTCCGCATTGTGTCTCCCAGGTCAGTCCCTCCAATGGAACTCAGGTACAGGATCGAAGGAATAGCCCATGTTAAAAACTGATGTAGTTACAAACTATTTAGATATTGTTAGCAGAAAATGCCATATAATATACAGTACTGTGCAAAAGTTTTAGGCAGGTGTGAAAAAATGCTGTAAAGTAAGAATGCTTTCAAAAATAGACATGTTAACAGATTATATTTATCAATTAACTAAATGCAAAGTGAGTGAACGGAAGAAAAATCTAAATCAAATCCATATTTGGTGTGACCACCCTTTGCCTTCAAAACAGCATCAATTCTTCTAGGTACACTTGCACAAAGTCAGGGATTTTGTAGGCATATAGTCAGGTGTATGATTAAACAATTATACCAAACAGGTGCTAATGATCATCAATTCAATATGTAGGTTGAAACACAATCATTAACTGAAACAGAAACAGCTGTGTAGGAGGAATAAAACTGGGTGAGGAACAGCCAAACTCAGCTAACAAGGTGAGGTTGCTGAAGACAGTTTACTGTCAAAAGTCATACACCATGGCAAGACTGAGTACAGCAACAAGACACAAGGTAGTTATACTGCATCAGCAAGGTCTCTCCCAGGCAGAAATTTCAAGGCAGACAGGGGTTTCCAGATGTGCTGTCCAAGCTCTTTTGAAGAAGCACAAAGAAACGGGCAACGTTGAGGACCGTAGATGCAGTGGTCGGCCAAGGAAACTTACTGCAGCAGATGAAAGACACATCATGCTTACTTCCCTTCGCAATCGGAAGATGTCCAGCAGTGCCATCAGCTCAGAACTGGCAGTAAACAGTGGGACCCTGGTACACCCATCTACTGTCCGGAGAAGTCTGGTCAGAAGTGGCCTTCATGGAAGACTTGCGGCCAAAAGCCATACCTCGACGTGGAAACAAGGCCAAGCGACTCAACTATGCACGAAAACACAGGAACTGGGGTGCAGAAAAATGGCAGCAGGTGCTCTGGACTGATGAGTCAAAATTTGAAATATTTGGCTGTAGCAGAAGGCAGTTTGTTCGCCAAGGGCTGGAGAGCGGTACACGAATGAGTGTCTGCAGGCAACAGTGAAGCATGGTGGAGGTTCCTTGCAAGTTTGGGGCTGCATTTCTGCAAATGGAGTTGGGGATTTGGTCAGAATTAATGGTCTCCTCAATGCTGAGAAGTACAGGCAGATACTTATCCATCATGCAATACCATCAGGGAGGCATCTGATTGGCCCCAAATTTATTCTGCAGCATGACAACGACCCCAAACATACAGCAAAAGTCATTAAGAACTATCTTCAGCGTAAAGAAGAACAAGGAGTCCTGGAAGTGATGGTATGGCCCCCACAGAGCCCTGATCTCAACATCATCGAGTCTGTCTGGGATTACATGAAGAGAGAGAAGCAACTGAGGCTGCCTAAATCCACAGAAGAACTGTGGTTAGTTCTCCAAGATGTTTGGGCCAACCTACCTGCCGAGTTCCTTCAAAACTGTGTGCAAGTGTACCTAGAAGAATTGATGCTTGATGCTGTTTTGAAGGCAAAGGGTGGTCACACCAAATATGGATTTGATTTAGATTTTTCTTCTGTTCACTCACTTTGCATTTAGTTAATTGATAAATATAATCTATTAACATGTCTATTTTTGAAAGCATTCTTACTTTACAGCATTTTTTCACACCTGCCTAAAACTTTTGCACAGTACTGTATATATATATATATATATATATATATATATATATATATATATATATATATATATATATATATATATATATATATATATATATATATATATATACACACACACAGTGGCTCTCAAAAGCATTCACCCCCCTTGGACTTTTCCACATTTTATTGTGTTACAACATGGAATCAAAATGGATTTTATTAGGAGTTTTTGCCACTGAGCAACACAAAAAAAGTCCATAATATCAAAGTGAAAAATAAAATCTACAAATTGTTCTAAATTAATTACAAATACAAAACAGAAAATAATTGATTGCATAAGTATTCACCCCCTTGAGTCAATATTTGGTAGAGGCACCTTTGGCAGCAATTACAGCCATGAGTCTATTTGGATAAGTCTCTACTAGCTTTGCACATCTGGACACTGCAATTTTTGCCCATTCTTCTTTGCAAAATTGCTCAAGCTCCGTCAAGTTGGATGGGGACCTTTGGTGAACAGCAATTTTCAACTCTTTCCACATATTCTCAATTGGATTGAGATCCGGGCGTTGACTGGGCCACTCCAGGACATTGACCTTTTTGTTTTTAAGCCACTCCAGTGTGGCTTTGGCTGTATGTTTGGGGTCATTGTCCTGCTGGAAGATGAATCTTCTCCCAAGTCCCAGGTCTCTTGCAGACTTCAGCAGGTTTTCCTTCAGGATTTCTCTGTACTTTACTGCATCCATTTTGCCCTCTATCTTCACAAGCTTTCCAGGCCCTGACAGGGAGAACCATCCCCATAGCATGATGCTGCCATGCTTCATGGTAGGGATGGTGTTCTCAGGATGATGTGCGGTGTTAGGCTTGCGCCAAACATAGCGCTTAGCGTTGAGGCCAAAAAGCTCTATTTTGGTCTCATCAGACCATAGAATCTTCTTCCACTTGGTCTCAGAGTCTCCCACATGCCTTCTAACCGAGATTTAATGCGAGTTGTTTTTTTCAACAATGGCTTTCTTTTTGCCACTCTCCCATAAAGGCCAGTTTTGTGAAGCACCCGGGCTATTGTTGCCGTATGCACAGTGTCTCCCAGCTCAGCCGTGGAGGACTGTAACTCCTTTAGAGTTGCCATAGGCCTCTTGGTGGCTTTCCTGACTAGTGCCCTTCTCGCCCGGATACTCAGTTTTTGAGGATGGCCTGTTCTAGACAGATTCACAGTTCTGCCATATTCTCTCAATTTCTTAATAATGGACTTTACTGTGCTCCGGGGGATATTCAATGCCTTGGAAATGTTCTTATATCCTACCCTATTGGTGCTTTTTGAAGAACCTTATTCCGGATTTGCTTTGAATGTTCCTTCGTCTTCATGATGTAGTTTTTGTTACGAAATGTACTAACCAACTGTGGGACCTCCCAGAGGCAGGTTTATTTAACCTAAAATCATGTGAAACACCTTAATTGCACACAGGTGGACTCCATTCAACTAATTATGTGACTTCTAAAGACAATTGGTTGCACCAGAGCTTATTTAGGTGTGTCATAGCAAAGGGGGTGAATACTTATGCAATCAATTATTTTCTGTTTTATATTTGTAATTAATTTAGAACAATTTGTAGATTTTATTTTTCACTTTGACATTATGGATTTTTTTGTGTTGATCAGTGGCAAAAACTCCTAATTCAATCCATTTTGATTCCATGTTGTAACACAATAAAATGTGAAAAAGTCCAAGGGGGGTGAATACTTTTGAGAGCCACTGTATATATTAGATTTCAGCTATGTACAATGTGTAACAAACCCAATCCTTAAGCAACGTCCAATAACTAGTATTTTGTGACGGAAATACAAATAAACTACCCTGAACAATATAAATTCTCCAAAGCGGTAGGATTGAGCGACAGAACCAAGAAAAATTGCTGGGTAAGTCAGGATTGTTTACAACACATAGAAACTAGGAAGAAAATTAAAACAGAAGGCATCACCAGAATTCAAATAGCAGATGTTATTGAATATGCGTGGAATATTATACTTGTAGATAGCTGTACCAAACATTTGGTGTACATGGGTTTTAATCAAACAGTATTTGGACCAGTCAAAATGTTTACCAATGAGTCCATCCAGCAGTCCTTATAGAAAAAAAATGTCCATGAAAAAACAACCAATACTTTAAAAGTCCCAAGCTGTTATATCAGATCCATATTGAAAATGCAGTTGAGCCAGAACAGTTTAAACACAAAACAAAAAAACACAAAATGGGACTTCTGAACGGGGTGCTTGTTAAACCCAGATAAATAAAAAAATAAAAAAAATAATCCCAAACAGTCAGAACAAACCAGATAATCCAGCAGCAAAAAATAAGATTCCTCCCCATGAGGGGATCTCACCCAGTTCTTCCTTGGTCCTGTCGAGCTTGGAGTTTCCAACCAGGTAAGGAGACAAAAAGTGATGATTTGAATAATAAATGGATTACTCACCGTTGTTGCTCTTAGGATAAAAATAAACCATTTGGATGATGTGGACAGTTTCAATTGGGCAGGAGATTAAATAACTGGTTACTTTCAAACTAGAAAATGGAAGATTAGAAAAAATACACTGTTTCTAACAACCAAAAGATTATTGCTTCCCGGTCTCTCCTTTACAAACCAGCAACCTTCTTCAAAAAAAACCCTGCTCCTTCCTCCAAACACTCTGCATCCACAAAAAACCACACCCAAAAAAGAATCACCCCAGAAAAAGGAACCACCCCCTTCCCAGGAAGTAATAGCCTTATTTAAAGAGCTCCCAATTAAGATACTTAGACAATGATAAATCAAGCTCAATAAGCCCTATGCCAAGGCAATTAGCAAAACACCTGAATCTAATTAGAACTTCCATGTGGAAATTAAGGAAAAGATCATACAGTTAAAACAACAAGAGAGAGACCAGTGCAGAGATAAACCCCTTACCAAAACTGACAGTAAATTGATATAGCTTCACCTAATTTTACCTTATGAATCTGCAAGGCCCATTTTAGAAACAAGGACAAAATTACTTATTTAGCAATTGAATAGAGAATTAACTTAACCTGGCCAGGTATTCTGATACTCAGTTAAGAGCAGCAGGCAGCAAATTACTTATGAAGCATTCATGTATCTAATGCTACATATGTTACACATACCATTAAATCTACCAAAAATCAATCATTATCCCCACTTAATATAAGTTTAGTCCTGCCAGGGTCGAGGAAGCACATCGTCAATGTCCTCCACACTGCTGCCAAGGGAAGAAACCACCCTCTGCAATAGGACCAAGCCTTCCTGCTGCTTCTCAAGAATGCTGTCAAGCTTCATGAGGACACTCCTCTGAAAATCTATTAGAACAGACATTTATAACAATTAGGTGATGATAATTCAGAGATGCAATGCAGTAATGTTCTGCAGTGATGTACTTTCTTTTTACAGACACTTTATTGCATCTGTTGATTTAACCAAAACGGCTAACAAGACTTTTTTTAAAGTAAAGACCATTTCATTAACTGCAAGATCATGCAACAATCATATGAGCTATAAGAAGAATTGGGTGTACAAAAGTTAATAGAATTGCTAGAAAAAATTTAAATCTCTGGTTCCAAACAAAATACCAATTACTACAGAAAACAGCTGGAGCATTTGGAAATTAAATTAAACAAAGATTTTAAGGCTAGAAAGATGAATGATCAACTTACTATCATCAGTTGGAGGTCTTGTGGTGGCATTCTCTGTAGAGATGGAAGGGTTTGCTGTTAGAGAAACGTAAGAGACAGTAAAAGTAGTAAATAAACAAGCATATGGATTGGTTGTTAAAATCAAAATGGTATTGTTTGAATAAAATAAGATAATAAAATGAAAACATACTGCAATGGAGAACGACATGGGTCTTCCCCTGCAACTTGACCTTGTAGGGGTCCTCTCATCCCATCTGCGAATTGATCTTGACCTTTCATCTGGTCTGCAAGGTGATCTTGGCATATCTGATCTGCCAGACCTCACAAATGATTTTTCGGATGACCTAGACCTGAAATTGATATAGTCGCGCTGGGTTACCTGTTCTTCTTGGGGTCATAACCTCAAAACAGCGCGAAAGACGGTTAGCTGGCCGGGTGGGCTGGCTTAAAATGATAAATATGGGGGGACTGTAGCTGGCAGGGGCAGTGTAGTCAAATTGCTGAGTGAATACAACTGTCTGAAAACCCCAGCAAGAAAGCCTGTTGGTGATAGAGTGCTGTCAGATGTATTATTTTGGCGTAGACTATGGCCAGCAGTATTGGAATAATAAAGCAAGTTACTGTCTTTTCCGGAGTTCGCTATCATGGTACAATCCAGCTGTTGTGACGTGTGACTGTCGGTTGTGTCACACGATTGCCTGGCCGATCCAACAAATACACCGCATTTATAAAGCACACAGTTTTCTAAAAGCTGGTGTTTTGCATTATCTGAAAAATGTCACTCAAAATAACCTTTCGCATCCAAGAACAGTTTTAGTAATGTTGCAGGGACGTTATAAGAACATTATCTGCTAACTTTTTTTTCCAAGCTTACGTTTCAACTCTTCATCATTCAACTCTTTAATTAATTGCAAATCAACATTATAATGACAATGAAACACACTTCTGTTGGCAAGGTGAATATACTAATAACGTTGGCCGAAGGTTTGCAGAACGTTCTGTAATAACCTAACCAAAAGACAACCTACAAGTAACATTACGGTTATGTTACCTGTTTGCTGGGTAGCTGCTGCTAAGAACTGAAAACGTGGTTGTAATTACATGCAATACGTATCCTACATAAATAAACAACCACAACAATGTATTTATTTATTCGTAATTGTGACAAAGACGACTGAGCGGTGACGTCACGGCAGAGCCAGGAAACACAGTACAGACAGAGACTTGGGGTTTTAGAAGCTGAGCGCTGATCGCGCTCAGCGTTTAATAATCAAACAGAAAATAAACGGTTGTAACAAAAACACAGGACACGGCACTTTCGCCAAAATAAACAGACATAAACAAAAACGGACTAACACTAAACAAACGGTGGACGGACAGACACACAAACACGGTGAGTAAATAATAAAAAAAGTACCGTGCTGGTCCTACCAGCACGCGATAGCAATTGTTATATATATTTCCTTTCTCTCTCTCTCACCGTTCTCCACTCACGAACACCCAACCCCAGTGAGTGAAAACATACAGCTTTTATGCAGTTGTACCGAGACTCGATTGCTAGTCAATCATTCAATTGGAATCTCGGTACAACTGCACGTGAATTAATTAAAGTGCAATTCCCGTGCTCACATATTATTACTTTTACTTGCACGTGATGTGATTTGTGCCCTCCTCGTGCCTAAATACAAATCTACAATTTAAACACATGTGAAACACAGACCCGCTTATATCCCGTGTACCAATGCCTATACACCAACATTTACACACAACACGTAACACAAAATACACACGGGGGGGCACTTTGCCACAGTAATATATTTGCTTTTAGTGTTTATTACGTGCTCTGTTTGTTTTTGTCAGTGTTCTCTGTTTTGGTTATGTTCTGGTATTTGTTAGCCTCATACACTACAGGGCGGTGCTTATGGGGAGCCACAACACCACTGGGACCTTTCAAAACCTCGAAAATACGTATATAACTGATACCACAAAACACAAAATTCTGCCAAATGTATCATTTTTGGTATGTATTATGTTGATTAAAATAATCATAAAAAAGCAATATTTACAAAAATATATGAATATAGGCAGGTATGTAAAATCTCTATCCACCATTAGGAAACTATTCCCATATTTGTGGGGCTTAATTCTGCCTCGTCCCCGATGGGTATTGAGTTTCATATAACATGAGAACCATATAGCAGTATCTTTTTCAAGGTAACTAACTTTTTTTTTCTGCCGGTATTTTATCTTATAGTAAACATAATATAATAATAATAATTAAATACTTGTACTTGGCATGTATAGCTACACTTATCGTTTAGTTTTCAAATGATATAGCCTAGCTATACAGTCGATTAAATTAAATAACCTCACCTTGTTAAAAGGGCTGCTTCAAATGAAGTAAAAAATAAATAACTAGAACTAACTCTCACTATATACAATTATTTAAGCCTATAATTTGATCTATATACAATTATTTATTATTTATATACAATTATTTATGTCAAATTTATCAATTTTTCTAATGTTTTCTTCCCTTCTCCATTCAACTGTCTCCAACTTCTGCGACTTACCTCGAGCAGTTTCTTGGTTTAAACTAGCGCAGTCTGCTTGTGTGCGTGAATATTTTTTAAATCGAACACTCGTACATTTCTTACTGGTATTTTTTATGTAGGTCAGTTTTCTACTTCATTTCTTATTTTTTATATAGCGCCCATAAAGACACTTCACAAATGTAACAAAACAGCAAATTTTGTTAAGTAATAAATAATAAAAGAAACACTTAATGCAATAACAGAAACAATTCTAAGGGATAAAAATCTGATTTTTTTATTATAAAACTATTATAATATTCACTGTTACTACACATTCACATACTGAACACAAAAATATGATTGATTTTTATTTTTAGCTAATCCTAGTAAATCTATGTACATATAAAAAAATATTTTTTTCCGACATTGGGCCAGCACTGGGCCGGGTGTTGTAGTTTTATCTCCTTCTAAATACGATGGTCAGTGACATCGTGCCAGAACTGGCCCAACTGCTACTTGCCGCTGCGACTGCGAGCCGACTGTGCCGCTATGCAGCCGGATCCGGCCCGGCATCGTATGGCTGTGTGGGGGGAAGCCATGCAGGCTTAGTTGTTACTGCACGGAGACGCGGGGAAGAGGGTTGTTGGCTTTCCCTCTCTCTGAGTGGCTGAGAGGCGGGTCTTGGGGGATTGCTGGACCTATAAAATAATGCTCTGTTGTTCCCTCAGATCTGCCCCTCTAGACCGACAAAGAGCTAGCGGAAGCACTGCTGTAAGAGACCATGAATGGATGGAGAAAGAAAACAAAAGGAAAACCAAGGAAAAGAAAATAAAAATATAGAGAGTGGGGAACCCTTGGGCAGACCCCAAAATTGTATAAGAACAGGTGGAGGGAACGGTGGAGTGTAGGACGGAGACCTGGACTGTACGGCTAGCGACAGTCAGTGCAGCAACTTTATTTTGTAGTTTTGATTAAAAGTGTTTTATTTTCTCTTTTTCTTTGTACCTTCTGTTTTTGATTATTTATTTAGGCACCTGCAAGTGTCTATCTGGTCATTCCTCAGTTACCACTGCTGGTAATCTGGGAACGGCGGACCTCTAGTGCCACCTGCCGGTGAACTGTCTCCTGTGTCAGTGAATTCCTCACCTTTCCACATGTGGTGTTAGAGGGGGGATTCACTGGCACTGCCCACAAAAAGCAGTGCACAGAAACAAAGGAGCAGAAATGGATGCCACCCAGTTTGCGCCCATGATGGATCTCCTACGCAAGACCCTAACTGCTGCGGTGCAGGGGGCTGCTAGACTGGCGGGACCAGATCCCAGGTTGCAGAGGCCAACCAAGATGATGGCAGAGGTTTGACCAGAAGCCTACCTGGAGGTGTTTGAGGCAATGGCGATCTCTGCTGGTTGGGCTCAGGCACAATGGGCTAGCTACCTCTTGCCACAACTGACGGGGGAGGCGCAAGCAATGGTGAGATGGATTACCCCATGCTGAAAGCAGCCATCCTTAATGGAGGGATACCGCTGAAAGTTTTGGGAGGAGTGCTTCTCGGCAGAGGAGCATCCCAGAACCATCACACATTGGTTGAAGGATTACGCTATGGGCTGGCTGAATCTGGATGCGAACACCAAAGCCAGGCTGGTGGATTGCCTGGAAAGAGTGATACTACCATATCACCCCCTCTACTGGCCCTGTAGAGGGCGAAGAGACTGGGGGGAAGGGGTACACAGGTTTTTGGATGGGGGGGGCAGCGGGAGCTCCCAGCCCGGGAACCGGGGCAGGGTGGGGTTACCCATGGGCTTCTGCGCTGTTGAACCAGGGTCTCGCGCGGTCACCTTATCATCGAGCCTCTTTGATGACTCCATTATTTCCACATCTTGCTGAAGCTCCAGGGCGAGAAACCAGGGTGTTGGACGTGCAGGGAGGTGGGCCACATCGCTCGGGATTGCACCATGATGGATTGTGACCACAACCGACCACTTAAGCGTGTTCAATTACCTAGTACAACCACCTGGTCAGTGGATGGTACAAAAACCCAGACTCTCTTGGATTCAGGGTGTGGTCAGTCCCTAATATAGGACAGCCTAATCTCACCAGGGCATAAACACATATTGGGACAGGTGCATATTAAATGTATTCATGGGGATGTAAGCTCTTATCCCAAGATTAGTATAAATGTAAAAATTGGCCAGCAGGTGATGTGAGTTCAGGTAGGGTTGTGTCCTCGATTGCCAGTAACAGTAGTTCTGGGACGGGACTGTGGGCAGTTCATTGGCTAAGAAAGAGGAAGTAATTAGAGAGATCTTCCCCTTTCGTGACCCAGAGTGGTATTGTCACAAATTTAAACCCCATAAAACTAAACGGGAGTGCCGGGCCACTAAGAATAAGGGCTGGCAATGAGGGGATCTGAGAAGTTTCAGGTGGGGGCGATTGGTGAAGTCTGGGGGGGAGGCCGTGGAGCTAGTGCCGGGGTCTGGCTTGGATGCCTCCACTCAGGACCGACCCGATCCCAAGCTGGAGGCCATGGGAGCTGATTTTTTAGCTCGTTCCTGTGACTTCCGACTCGAGCAAGGGTGTGATGACGTGCTGGGCAGGCTCTTTGACCAAGCAGCTGTGATTAATGGTTGGGTGGTCGAGCCTAGACACGTCGCCGTGTACCCTCACTTTGAAATTACTCGAGATCTCTTGTACCGTGTTGAGAAATTACCACAGACTGGGGAAGTGCGTCACCAATTGCTCATTCCTCAACACTTTAATGAGGATTTGTTGCAGTTGGCTCACGCTATTCCCCTTTCTGGTCATTTGGGAAGGGACAAGACTAAAGCGAGGCTTGTGTCATGGTTCTACTGGATGGGCCTGGATGGTGACGTCAGACGTTTTTGCGAACGTTGTGGGGAGTGTCAGAAGGCCAGTCCTAGAGCTGTCCCACGAGCCCTTGCCACTAGTGGACGCTCAGTTTGAGCGCATTGGAATGGATATAGTTGGACCGCTGGAGAGGAGTGCAGCAGGATACACACACCTCTTGGTCATTCTGGATTACAGTAAGCGTTATCCCGAGGCCATTCCCCTCCACTCCCCTTCTACTAAATCTGTTGCCAACAAGCTCATGAAGGTCTTTTCCCGAGTCAGGATCCCCAAAGAAATACTAACCGACCAAGGCACCAACTTTATGTCCGCGGAATAATAATAGGAGCATGTCTATAGCATAGGAGCATGCTATAGCATGCTATAGACCGCCAAACTCAGACGCTGAGCAAAATAATCTGTTGTACAACGACATTCGAAATGCGTGTAGAAAACGAGAAGCCATACTAATGCTGGATTTCAACTTCCCCCGTATAAAATGGGAGAACCCGGTTGGGGGCACGACGGACGAAATTGAAATGGTAGAAATGACAAATGACTGCTTCCTAACGCAATTTGGCAAGGCACCGACTAGAGGGGAGGCATACCTTGATTTAATCTTTTCAAATAATGAAGACAGAATAACTAAAACAGAGGTCAGAGAGCCATTGGCAAACTCAGACCACAACATGGTCTCATTTGAAATATTTTTAAAACCCCAAAAGTAATGACTAAAGCTAAGGTTTACAATTTTAGAAAAGCAAACTATGAAGGTATGAAACAGAGACTAACAGAAGTAGATTGAGTAAAATAGAGAAAACATCCACAGAAAAAGGATGGCTGTTTTTAAAAATGTAGTACTAGAGGCACAAAACGATTACATCCCAAAATAGACAAATCTAAATCTAAAACAAAATGGCCAAAATGGTTTCATAGATCAATTAAAAAAATATTCAGCGAAAAAAGGCACTTTACAGAGCGTTTAAAAGGGACCAAAACAACGTACACAGAAAGAGTACTTGGAACTGCAAACACAAGTCAAAAAGGAAGTTAGAAAGGCCAAGAGAGAGATAGAAATCAATATTGCTAAGGGGCTAAAACCAATTCCAAAATATTTTTCCAATATTATAACAGCAAGAGAACATTCAAAGAGGAGGTCAAATGTCTAAGAGACACAAATGGCAAAATCATAGATGAAGAAAAAAATAGCAAATATATTAAATGATTACTTTTCACAGGTTTTACAAAGGAGGACACGGACAACATGCCCCACATGTCGACCTGTTCCTATCCAATTTTAAATAACTTTAGCATAACAGAGGCAGAAGTGTTAAAGGGACTAGGAGCTCTTAAAATAAACAAATCCCTGGGCTGGATGAGATCCTCCCAATAGTACTCAAAGAAATGAAAGAAGTTATTTACAAACCGCTAACCAAGATCTTGCAACAGTCTCTTGACACAGGGTTGTACCGACAGACTGGAAAATAGCAAACGTAATACCGATCCACAAAAAGGGAGACAAACCGAACCAGGTAACTACAGACCAATAAGCCTGACTTCTATTATATGTAAACTTAGGGAAACTATAATAAGATCCAAAATGGAAAATTACCTATATGGTAACAATATCCTGGGAGACAGCCAGCATGGTTTTAGGAAAGGGAGATCGTGTCTAACTAACCTACTTGACTTTTTGAGGATGCAACATTGAAAATGGATAACTGCAAAGCATACTGACATGGTTTATTTAGATTTCCAGAAAGCTTTTGACAAAGTCCCGCATAAAAGATTAATTCTCAAACTGAACGCAGTAGGGATTCAAGGAAATGCATGCACATGGATTAGGGAGTGGTTAACAGGTAGAAAACAGAAATTACTGATTAGAGGAGAAACCTCAAAATGGAGTGAGGTAACCAGTGGTGTACCACAGGGATCAGTATTAGGTCCTCTGCTATTCCTAATCTACATTAATGATTTAGATTCTGGTATAGTAAGCAAACTCATTAAATTTGCAGACGACACAAAAATAGGAGGAGTGGCAAACACTGTTGCAGCAGCAAAGGTCATTCAAAATGATCTAGACAGCATTCAGAATTGGGCAGACACATGGCAAATGAAATTTAATAGAGAAAAGTGTAAAGTATTGCATGCGGGCAATAAAATGTGCATTATAAATATCACATGGGAGACAGTGAAATTGAAGAAGGAACTATGAAAAAGACCTAGGAGTTTATGTTGACTCAGAAATGTCTTCATCTAGACAATGTGGGAAGCTATAAAAAGGCTAACAAGATGCTTGGATATATTGTGAGAAGTGTTGAATTTAAATCAAGGGAAGTAATGTTAAAACTCTACAATGCATTAGTAAGACCTCACCTAGAATATTGTGTTCAGTTCTGGTCACCTCGTTACAAAAAGGATATTGCTGCTGTAGAAAGAGTGCAAAGAAGAGCAACCAGAATTATCCCGGGTTTAAAAGGCATGTCGTATGCAGACAGGCTAAAAGAATTGAATCTATTCAGTCTTGAACAAAGAAGACTACGCGGTGATCTGATTCAAACATTCAAAATCCTAAAAGGTATAGACAATGTCAACCCAGGGGACTTCTTTGACCTGAAAAAAGAAACAAGGACCAGGGGTCACAAATGGAGATTAGATAAAGGGGCATTCAGAACAGAAAATAGGAGGCACTTTTTTAGCCAGAGTGACGGAGAGAAAAGCACATTTATCATGTAAACCTCTTGAAGCCCTGGTTGCAACAGGAGGTGTTGTTAGTGGTGCAAGCAGATGACATCACAGACCTGGGACCTGATCTTTCTGTGTTGGCAAAGAAAGGGTTGGTACAGATTACAGATAATCTGACACCAATACAGAAATGTCAGGCTTGCCTGATGTGTTTTTTCCCGTCCTGGAGCAGACTCAAGTAGCCCGTCATCACATTGAAGTTAAGCCGGGGGCGCCAGTTCTCCTTAGGCCATACCGTATACCTGAATGCAAAAGGTAATAAAAATGGAAATTGATGAGATGCTTATACTGGGGGTAATAGAAGAGTCCCAAAGTGACTGTTTTAGTAGATAAGCCAGACGGGTCAACTTAGTTTTACATTGACTTCAGGCGAGTTAATGAAAAATCAAAGTTTTACGCTTATCCCATGCCCCGGGTAGATGAATTGCTGGAGCGCCTAGGCACGGCTCATTTTATGACACTGGATTTAACGAAGAGGAAGCCATTGCCCAGCTCTCTCCGGTTGTGAAGGGACTCTGGGCACAGTGGTCCTGCTTGGCTGTGCGGGTGGGAGTCCTGCAGTGTCGCTGGGAAGCCCCCACCAAACAAAAAGGCTGCTGGCAGGTGGTGGTGCCCAGGAACTTTCGGGTCATGGTGTTGAAGGCACATAATTGCACCCAACAGGCCACTTTTGAGTCACCAAAACCTTGCGGCGACTCCGTCAGGGCTTTTACTCGGGCTGTTGCCGCCATGATGTGGCAGACTACTGCCGCTGCTGCAACAACTGTACAGCCAGGAAGGGACTGGCAGATCAGTTGCTAAGCCCCCCTCCACTCGGCTGCCTCCATCGTGGTCAGCTGCACACAGGTTGCTAGCAGGGCTGAGTCCCCCATTCCAGGTGGCTGCTCTGCGGGTTTCAAGCCTGTTCCGTGCAGCTCCGCTTGCACCTCCTGCTCCCGGTCCTCCTTTCTTTGGCAGTGGTCACAGCCCTCTTCAGCACATGACTGCCGGGACAGGGTGTCCGCGTTGGTGTGGCGGACCCCAAAGGTGGTGGTAATAATCGGCAGTGGAACCAAAGGTGCGGGTGCACCTGACTAGGCGCTACTCGCTGGCAGTCTGGGCATGTGGCTACATATTTTGACACATCAGTATGAAGACCTACCCAATAGAATCGAGCCAATATCCATTCCCTTGTTTTGTCAGCTCTGAGGTGCCCTGCAAAAGGGATATCATGCGCCAGCCTCATGACTTCAGGCCGACAAAACGGGGGAACCAATAATTAGTGTTACAGGCTGTCCTGTGCATGCGGCGAGGTTTACCCTATACAGTTATTGCCCCTTGATACTGAAGCATGCACTAGTGACGGGTCATTATGTTGGCTCCACACTATGTCTGCGCTTGAGTGCCACATGTCCAGTATATTGAGAGGGGCGGGAGTAGCATCTGCCCTAGATGCCCAAGTAACCACACCCTCTCGGTCACACTGCATTCCGACCCCCTTTGACTGGCATTTGTTACCATCCAAGCATTCTCCCACCAAATCCCAGCCTTGTCTCATTAATGCTCCCTACCATTTTCTTATCCGTCTCTCTTTATTTATTTTCTAGGATGAAAAAGGAGGGAAAACATTTCAGTTTGAAAGGGAAATACATCACCAATTATTTCCCTTTCTTTCTTTTTACGTGTGCAGTTGAGACTGCCATTAATTTAAACAATTCTTTATAGTTTGGCCAGTCTCGGCCCAGAATAACTGGGTGTGGTAGCCTTTCCGCCACCCCCACTACGAGGTGAGGTTCTACCAATAAATATGCTTTTATGGTGGGGGATGTCATCATGTCTCCATAGATACAGGAGATAGTCACCTGACCTTGTGGCTTCCATGACACACCGCCTAGGAGAGCTGTCCTAATTAAGGTCTGCTCACACCCTTTGTCCACTAATGCATGTTTATTCATATTCCCTAAAACCACATTAACAATACAAGGCCCCTCACGACCATTTTCCCCTCGCTTACCTATTTCAGGTGCCCAGTTACACACCGCCACATCACACTCCATTGCAGTGGGGCATGACCAGGTGTCCTGGTTGGCTGCACCTAAAACAAGTTGGGGGGACAGAGGGCACACTGGTTAGATATCTGTCCTGTTGCTGGTATGGCAACGGGGCAGGGGCAGCACCTCTACCCCAGCTGGGGGCCAACATTGGTCTCCATGAAGGGGAGGCAAGGTGTCCCATTGGTGTCGGTGGTCTCAGCGGTCTGGATCCCAGTGCCGGTGCTGGTGGGAGAGATAGAGGAGGAGGTGCTCGGCTGTTCTGGTGGATGGGAGTCGTGAGTATCCCTGTCCGGGCAGAGACCAGGGAGTCTTTAAAGTCCTTGACCAGTTTCACGGCTTTTTCCAGGGTGTCTGGGTTGTGGAGCCGTATCCAGGCTTGGGTTTTGGCGCCGACCACATGGCAAAACTGCTCCACTACCACTGCCTCCCCCATTTGCAGATTGGTCTTCTTGGCAGGGGTCAGCCAGTGTACCATGTGGTCACACAACCTTTCCACGACCACCCTGGGGCGTGTATCCGGGGATCTTTGGTACTCCCTGAACCTACCTGATGAGTCTCCACGGTGATGTTGAGACGACGGAGAATGGCCGGCTTCACTAGGTCATAATTGGCAGCGTCCGCGTCGCTCAGTGCCTGGTATGCTGCCTGACCCTCCCCGATCAGGCAGGGACCCAGCTGGCTCATCCAGAACTCCCGTGGCCATGACGTGGTGGTGGCTAGAAGGATGCAAGACAAGGTTTCAAGTCTAAACTTTTTATTTGTTTTAGCCTTAATAATCACTTTAACAAAGCTGCTGTCAGCCACAGCTGACACTTCTACATGTCGGCTTTTTCTTCTCTCTAGCTTTTTTTCTCTTTAGCTCTTTCTCGCTTTAGCTCTTTCTCTCTTCACTCTGTTCTCCTTTTCACAGTTCAACCCTTGGATCCAGCTATCAGCTCCTTTTATAGGAGAGTTGGAGGGGGGGCGGTGCCCATTCCAACCAATCCAGAACGGACACCTCACCCTGCTGGAAGGTTCCAGAATGACAGCTGTATGGAAATCTCCCAGCCCAGGTGCCTCAGTCTGGGGATCAGAACACTCTAGATGAAAAGGAGTGGGGCCCCAGCACGACCGCGGGTAACCTCTCTGGATGGAAAAGTACAGTTCTCCCGTTCACTCCAGCACACTGCCCACGCCCCGACCTGCAGGTTGCGCTCTTCTGGGTTGTTAACAAGCAGTCAGTGTGCCCGCCCCGCCCATCTCACCAGCCCGCCTCAGGGACCTGTCGTTACAATATATTTAAATATAGGTTATTACAATTAAACAAGAAATTACATAATATGAAGTATTTTATGTGTAAAGTGAAGTTAAAGCTATATTTTTTGTTTTTAATTTGTGTAGTTTAATTGATACATTATTTTGTTTATACATTATTAAATATGGGTGCTTCATGTGTTGCCATGAAGAAGGTAATAAACGAAAGTGTAAAGTCAACATTTATTATTCTTGGAGAAACCATTTTTATTCAAACAAATGGTATAGTTAACAGATCACAGTTTATATTTACAAAAATGAATTTGCAACAATTACATAACCAGAAACTTATATTTGCAAATTTGTTCTTGATTTTTTTTTTTTTTAAACACTAAATAGACGCCAGGCAACAATTACATATTATTATTACAAATATACAGATGAGTACTTTTCGTGTTGTTTTTTAAACTAACAGCAACAAAAAAAGTTCTTAGTTCAATTAAGGCTTCAGTGGCGGCATTTACATGCACAAGTCATGACAGTTTTCCTCACAACGTGTTTGCCGTACTTTTCAGGAAAAGCGTTGCTATGCAATTCTGAAAACAATCGGCCTTACCAATGCAGATTACTCAATTCATAGTCATTTAGGGTAGGGGATATTTTTAAATATCTGTGTCTGCTTAGTAAGTAGGAAAGGAACGACTCTGAATATCGTGAGGAGAGCTTCATGTGTTGCCATGAAGATAAAAAAATTTAACAAGAGAAATGAATTCACGTGTTGTCGAGCACATTTTGAATTATGCCGCGCATTAGCTATTTGTTTGTCTGGATACCTTTCCACACACACACACACACACACACACACACACACACACACACACAATTATATAAAATATAATTTCTACTAAGTACAAGTTTTACTACTTAGAATTTATATTTGTGTGTGTGTGTGTGTGTTTGTGGAATATCTAAAATTTACATTTCATTAACACTATAACCACCTTTTACAATACATGTTTCTATTTTTAATATAACCTACAATATTCCTAGCAGCCATCAATTCCTTTGTTTTGTACAAGAAATGCACCGGGGAAAATATCAGTAGGAGAGATTTCATCTTGAAGCTAGCCACAGCGCTTCAGTAGAAACATTTTGATCAGAAAACTGCAAAGCTGCAGGCTGCAGCAGCTCAACCTGGATTGTGTGCTGCGAGTGACACACACACATGAGAAATCATATGTTATTTGTGTTTTAGATTAAAAACTACTTTTGTTTTTACAGTTTTGTATGTAAAAGCTGTTTACACACTAGTTTCTTTTGAAATGTTTATTATATTATAGTTTTTCATTTTTTCATTTTTTTGTAGTGCTTTATATGTGGTTAGATAGAAAATAAACCCTTTTATGTTTAATTGTTCATTTAAATATGGCGTTTTGTCTATGTAGATGTTTGATATGATGTGCTTGAATAAAACTTTTGAGTTGTATCCGATAGTTTGTCTTTCATTTTAATATTGATGATGTTTGTAGGTTGAGTATAACCGCGCCGGTTCTAATGTTAAAGTAGTCCATAAAAGTACATTTTGTGTGTGTGTGTGCATGTTTTGTATGGCCTTTCTGCTGGAGATAATGTGAGATTAAGTCAGAAGAACTGGATCTTGACTGCTGAAATCTTGTGAGCCACGATTCTTGCTCAGGTCCACATGGGTTTTTACAGCTATTTTTATTGTGAGAAAGTGATTGACCCTGCCCTTAAAGTAGTGCTGGCAAAAGGACGTCCTTTTTCTGTTTCACAATGTATTCGCATGACAACGTCACACAGTCGTGACTGTAGAGTTGATTTTCACGTGCATGTAAACCCAGCCAATGAAGTCACTTTGAGCTGAGTTACAACAAAATCCAGCAGAAACAATGGAGTCCCCAGGACCAGAGTTTAAAACAAATAGGATGGAATTTCAATGTTTGAACCTGTATTTACATAACACAAAGTAAGAATGTTAGTTTGGTTCTAACAATTTGCTTAGACTCTTTAATTTTTTTAGCTTATAAAAGTTAAAATCCAGCAGAGACAGTGGAGTACCCAGGACTAGAGCTGAGCCTGTACTTACATAGAGGTGATTTTAGTTTCCTTGCTGACATCTTTTTTTGGTGTGCAAACTGCACCCTTTGATTGTTTTCTTTCATCTCTGCACCGATCAGGCACATAACAAACTTCCTCACTAATATGTCAGCAAAGAGACTGGCATGTCAAAAATTGTTGAATTTAGTAATCCATCCCTTATATTTTTTGTCACTCCTGTTATTGCCCAGGCAGGTGGCAAGACTGACTTTACTTCACTTTCTAATTGAGTAATGATTTGGCAAAGTAATCTTGATGGTACAATGAGGCTGGCTGTGTCTGTAATTTTTTATTTTTTTATTTTTTATAAAAAACATTGCAGGAGTCAGCATATGCTGCATAGTTATGCTCTTCAGCATTGCTAACAACCAGTTCCTCGCATTTTGTACAATTGTGCAGAATTCCATCCTGGCTGATATCCCACACCAGCCAACCTGCAATAGAGGACAGCACCTCAGCCTCAATGCAGTCCTCCACTTCCACTTATCAATAGAAAATATAAATGAGAGATTACACAAAGAAGGGCCCTATATGAAGCAAGTACAAAGGAAGATAAAACAGAAGTTATTTAATCCTCAAGGAAAATGTTCTTCGTGCAACTCCTGTCAACATGCTTGAGAACACACTGTGAGCAGTTGAGTACCTAACATTACACTGACATTGTACAATCCAATAATTAAAAGAGCATGTTGGAATCCTTAGGTAGTAATGATACTGATTTGGAATATAGGGCATACACGATGAATTGTACTTCTGTGTTAAGCCATATTCAATTGAACAGTTTTTAAACAATAAACTCACTATATGCAGTGTCATGCTATTACCTCAATGCAGTCCTGATTTAGCCTGGAGGTGCAGACATATCTGACACCAGCATCAGTTAGCTGATTGTAGATAATCGGGACCCTTCGGATGGTGAGAACAAACCCTCGCTGGCATGGAGGTGTCATGCCAGACCTAAATTATATTAAACAGGGACATATTACATTGCTAAGTTTCTAAAATAAACAAAAGGTAAAGTTTACTGTTAAAAAAGTTAGTAGTTATTTCTTCATTTTAGTTTAATAAAAATGTTAAATGTTTGTAAAAAAAAAAAATCTCTGTAATTAATAAACCAAACCTAACACTGCCCTAAAGTGCCATGCTGATATCCAGTCCATGCATTCACTGAGATAGGCAAGCTGCCTGACAGTTTTCTTGCTAAGGGCCCATCTCCATTGCTTTGAATCATTTAGACTTCTGTTTTCTTTATTATTATATATATTTCTTAAACTGAGCAACCATATTTCAATACCTATACCAGTAGCATACTTTCTGCACATTATTATATGTTTATATTTGCAATACAAAAATCAAAATACAAAATAGTACATCAAAAAAACTAAACAGATCTAATTTACATTTTCAAATTTACAGAATTTTGACTTGGTAAATAATAAAACAAAAAAATACCTTGAATTCAAGATATCAAAAAGGCAGTCCATCCTTTCAAGAAAGTCAGCAGTGAATTTGGCAATAGAAGGCAGTCTTTTTAAGCAGACCATTGCCTGCATTCCTATACATTTTTTTTAAAACAGAGGTGGAGTGGATTACACACAAACATGTTTCAGCCCAAACAGACTATCATGTTTAAAAATGTAAGATCAATACCTGCGGAAGGAGTGTGACTGAATGGAGGCAGATTTAAATGTTTCTCAGTTAGTTTTGGTGCCATTCTAATGCTGTGCTGCTTATCGATGGAGTAAAGCAGCTCAATATGCTGCCATAAAACCTGATGACCACCAACCTGTAATTAGAAGTAAATGATGAATATTGTAAAAGTTATAGATTTCAAAATAAGTGTGTGTAGATATATTGAGAAATATATTCTGAATAAATTACTTTGAGTCTGTATTTTTTAACATTGTTCCTGACTGACTTCACCAGATGTGGTACATCAAATATAATCAGAATGTTTATCCCCTCTACATTAATGCAGTGAGCTCCCTTGTGTGTGTCTTTTACATCTAGAGATGCTCCAAGATGTCAAAGTGCCTTCGGGTTAGTGGCATCTTGATCATAAACCACACATCTGACCTAACAATTAAAAAAAAAAAAACAACATTTAAGTGCAATAGATAAATAATACATATTGTGAAGAATTTATAAGCAACTGTACTTAAATTGTTTAACACATTTTTGTAAATGACTTGACTATAAAACTGTTTTAAAAAATAATATATTGAAGGAAAACTTTAAACAATTCAATTGTCATACTTGAAGGAACAACAATGGTCTTTATAATATAAACTAAAATTGACAGTACAGCTAAACTTACAATCAACCCTATGCTCTCTAGTCGTCTTACTGCCTCTTTTAAAATTCCGGCAATCTCATCTTCATGCATAGAGAACCTTGATAGAAAGTATCCAATAAACTGCAGGAGAATGATGTGTATTACCTTATTACCTTTCAGTAGCTAGTAGGAACTGTTGGTTATAGAAGGCCGGTTGCTAAAACACATTGCGTATTAAGTACAACACATACGGATACATTTTCCCTGAACCGGGGTATTGATTTAAGATGCTTTGTGCAACACCCTTGCAACACTCAAGCAACTCTTAGGGAACAGATGGGAATTACGCAACTGCCCACGGGTTCTTATTATAACTGTTCTTTAACAGGACACTGCACATAATGTCCATTCTAGGTAAGAGTGATGGAAATATTTTAAAAGAACACTCCTTTTGAAATAAAAGGGGTTTGAATTCTTTACAATACCTGCTTCCACTTTGAGGTCAAGCCCCTGCCATGATAACCATGGCTTGATTGGCAGGTTCTCCAGTTGGTGTGAGACTATCTATGCAATCCAGGTGCATGATGTAATCTCAATGTTTTTTTATTTTTTATTTTTTATTACCATTTCATCAAATACTATTTACAAACCGCTAACCAAGATCATGCAACAGTCTCTTGACACAGGGGTTGTATCGACAGACTGGAAAATTGCAAACGTAATACCGATCCACAAAAAGGGAGACAAAACCGAACCAGGTAACTACAGACCAATAAGCCTGACTTCTATTATATGTAAACTTATGGAAACTATAATAAGATCCAAAATGGAAAATTACCTATATGGTAACAGTTGTGGACGCTGTAATACCAAACCACATTTTTTTGTGTATCCTCCAATATCCCAAAATGCTTTGTGGTTTGTTTGGCGAAATACTCAGAGCAGGCGCCTGAAGGACTTGCTATCAGTGTACACTCCGCACTAGGTATTCATTTTTATGCTTCAAAAAATCTGTCAGGATATCTCTGTTAAACTAGTGGGGAAAATTAACAATAACACAACATTAAATTAGGCGACTGCAAAAATGAAATGCGAGTTAAAAGTAGGATCGGGGATGAACAAATTACGTAATTTGTCAGCTCTGTTTGAAATAAAATTAAGAGGACCAGAATTAGGCTCAGGCAAGTTATGAAGGTAAAAACAAAGATTGTTTTGTAATTAACAGCTTTTTTTCTAATTATAAAACAGAATCATCTCAATTTGTTTAAAGGGACTTCACCTGATTAAAAATAAAACCTGAAAACGTCAAGCCCTACTTGTGTGCCTGTGTGTGTTCAGATTTACTTTTTCCACAATACTTGTTATATTTCTTTTTAGCAATATGGACCTCTGTTAATATGGGGCATAACACATTATTTTAAAATAAAATACAGTGCATGGTGGGATACTATCGTATTAATTTCCACGGTTCGTTGCGCTGCTGGGAATTGTAACTGAACTATTCTAATGGTGTGTGGACTCATTAAGCCTGACTAAACATGAAACGGTACTTCAGTGTGGACGCTTTGAGCTGGATTAATTAGAGCGGTTTCGAGTACGGTTCTTGAGATTGGTTATGTAGTGTGGACAGGGCCAGTGTTTGTCAATGTATACTGTCCTACAGGTATAGAGCTGGTCCAGTTTCCACACTATCTAAATTAACTTCAATCAACCACAGCTCTGAATATTTTGGAAAATTAATTCCTTCAACCAGCTAATGTAGTTACGTCAGCAACAAGGATTCAATTGTACTTACCAAAATCACTATTTTCTTCCTGTCACTGCAAACAGCTAAACACAATCCAAGCAGGTCGTTCGCTAGAGACAACTGATTAGCCTAATAGCCAGCTAACAGACATGCCCAAACAGCTGACTTGATAATTGCTGACTAGAGAGGCAATAATTAATCAGTGCATCGGTTATTGATCATCCATCCTTAAATTTTAAGCTTCAATTACATAGTGTTGAATTGATGCATCAAATTAGAGCCTGGTTTGCATTAAAACACTGATCATGTATATGTGTGTTTATATTAGTGGTAGTATAGTAGGTACCCAATATGTTTTTACTTATTGGATTACTTATTTACTGATAAAAATCCTACTGTTTGTTCTTGGTTTATGCTAAATATCCATACTCAATCAAATATAACAATACAACCAGGTGCTTTGAGTTCAGAAGCTGTTTTTTAGTTCTAGCTGCATGCCTCAGACATGCATATTTCTGGGCTAGACCAGCACCATCTAATGCACAGCAGCTTATTGCCAGAAAAAAAGGAAATTTCATACCAAATGGCAAATCGCTAGATGGCACTGTTGCATTTAAAAAAAAAAGTAGCATTATTATTAATATATATATTTTTTTATAAAGACACTAATCTGTCTTACATTACAAATACTGAACAGCAGCCCCTAAACTCCTGAATACCTTTATACTGTAGATAAAAAAAACACAGTAGTTATGTAATTGCATTAAAAATCTTTCAGAATAATGATAAACATAAGAATGTAAGGGAAAAATACAAAAAAACATAAATTTAAAGCTACTCTTTATTAAGTTAGATTAATCACAGAATGTATCAATTCTGTATGGCGTAATCCACTAATACAGAGTGCGGCAGGGCTGAGGCACTGCACAGGTGTCTATACAGTTTCATTTATGCTTTGTTTATTTTACCTTTTGTGATTTGGTGTTTGTTTTTATTATTTAGTCTGGGACATGCTAAATGCTGTGTTTGGTTGTGGACGTATCCTGGCTGGATGTCTCGCTATGAAAATGAGCACCCCAAATACACCAATGTGCTACTAGCCAGGAAAAGGAGTTTGTACGAATAGTGAGAAGATGCATTGCTGTGTGCTGTAATGAATGATCCCTACTGGTCGAATAAGCACATTGTATGTGTGCATAAAAGACATGACTATAAGCCCTGCTAGGAGGGATTCCCCTTTAGCAAAACTGTAACATGTCTTCCTTTAGTGCCAAAGGCTGGTGGTTTGATTCCGCACCACAGAGAAAATAAAATATAATTAATAAATAAAAAGCATTAAAAATGGCACCCAACTAGGGTACGACTCACACGGGATATGCAGTCTCATTGCTGAGTTCAGATATATGTTGCTCTACACTCGAGGACAAGCTTTCTCCAAGCAGAGGAAATATGTAATGAATGACCCCTACTGGCCGATAAGCACATTGTATGTGAGCATAAAAGACATGACTACAAACCCCACTGTTGCGTGTCTGCCTGTAGTGCCGAGGGTCAGCGGTTCAAATCCGGACCGCGGTGAATGTAAAAATAAAATTAATAAATAAAATAAATTAAAAAAGCAGAGCAGCCAAGAAGTTATATTCTTAACTCTGGAGCCTGTTTAACTGGGGTCAGAGTTTGTTCAATTATTTTGTCTAGGAAAGCACAGCGATTTGTTTCTGAATAGAAGTTTCTGAATAGAAGGAGAGGTGGTGTAAGTGGAACTATTACAGAAGGAGTAGCGCACAGCTGTGTTCAAGGTGAACTTTTCTTTTTAGTTGTGTTTTGTTTTGACTTTTTCATTTGCTGTATGTCCCCTTGCGCTACCATTGCTGGCAGCATCACATGTTTTTGTTTACTGTTAATAAATAAAGCATAACTGACTGGCTTGTCAACTGCAGCGTCTGTGTCTCCATGCCTGTCTGTCAGCAGATAACCCACACTTCCTGTTACACAGAGCCTAGCACACTTTTTGGTTTTAGGGAACCCTTGCAAATCATAAGCAAGAATGAAAAACTGTACTGCATTAGTAGAAAATGTTTGATGTATACTGTCTATCAAAGTCACAAGGCCTGTCTCTCACTTTGAATGTTATATGTGTTACTAGAAAAGAGAGTGTAAAAGGGTGGTGGGCAATTCACTGACACACACGGGAGACAGAAGGTTTTATTTGTAAATACCGCACAGATGCCCAGTTTTATTTATTTTAATTTTCTTTTTTTATTTTAGCCCGCAGGGACCATGAGCTCCCAGCTCGCCACACTCCGTCCAAAGGCCTGGCTACCCCTCCCCCCCAGTCCCTTCAACTTCCCTGGGGCCAGTAGAGGGGGTGATGCTGGAGTAGCGCTGTTTCCAGGCAGCTTAGCTGGCATTGGTTCTGCTGCCTGGTACTGCTCTGCCAATTGGATCACCGATCCAGGGTGGCGGGTGCCAGTCATTGCACCCACAAGCGCGGACCCGGAGCCAAGCACTGCAGGAACCGCTCGACTACGATCACCTCCACTAGCCTGGCAGTGGTGGTGGCTTCCGGGTTCAACCACCCGCCATGTAATCCTGCAAGTGGTGCGCGATGGCCCTGGGGTGTTCCTCCGCAGAGAAGCTCTCCTCCTGGAATTTGCAGCGGTAGCCCTCCAGAGTCGCACCCACGTGGTTGAGGATGGCAGCTTTCAGAGTGGGGTACTCCATCCTTGCCGCCGGATCCAGGGTCCTCGCCGCCGCCGCCTGCGCCTCCCCCGTCAGCTGGGGCAGGAGGTAGCTAGCCCATTGCTTTCGGGCCCATCTGGCAGAGATTGCTATAGCCTTGAACACCTCCAGGTATGCGTCCGTCATTTTTGTTGGCCGCTGTAGCATTGGGTCGGGCGCAGCAGCTCTTACACTCCCCTGCCCTACTTCAGTCAGGGTTTGGCGCAGGAGGTCCATCATTGCGGCGAATTGCTGCGGGTCCATTCTGCCTCTTTGTTCTTGCACTGCTTTGTGTGGGCAGTGCCAGTGAATCCCACTCTGACACCACGTGTGGAAGGGTGGTGGGCAATTCACTGACACACATAGGAGACAGAAGGTTTTGTTTGTAAACACTGCACAGGTGCCCAGTTTTATTTATTTTCTTTTTCTTTTTTTTTATTTTAGCCGGCAGAGGGCACTGTTGTCTGTGGCCTGTATACCAGCAATGGTTATCAGGACCACAGGTTACCAACACAGGTAATTGCAGGCGCACTCACAGGTGCTCAAAGATAATTATGATAACCAAAGGCGAAATAAAAAAGGGAAAATAAAAGACAATAATAAAACTACAAAACAGCTAGTCAACACATATCTCCCCTAATACAGAGAGGTTTCAAAATTGTTACCCTATACTCTTCTGACCCCAGTCAGAAGGTATCTTACTCATCAAAACTTTCTGTAAGGATTCAATATAATCAGTCAGCCTCACCTCAGTGACAACATGCACTCCTCCTCCCCAATCAAGGAGGTGACAGAAAGACAATGATTCTTGGTGGTAAATCTCCCTCCCGACCTGTGAGGGCGCTAAGTAACGAGAACAGAGTACCCTGGACTGTTTGGCCTGACACTTCGTTTCTAGGGTTAAGTCAGTCATTTCGAAAAGGGGCTGTAATCTGTTCCTTTGTTTTGGTTAGAGAACAACCTGGAAGGAGCTGTGTTTTGAGTGGAGAAAATCGTGAGTGTTTTGTTTTGTTTATTGTCGTGTCAAAATAATACTGTTTGTGATTATTTAGACGGCTAAACATGATCCAGGAGCTGTCACTAAAGGCCAGTACAAACCTGGACAACACTGCACTTTGTTTGCACTGAAGTTCTGCATTTTCACCACGAGCACTAGAGCACGCACGGTGTACGGGTGTATGTGTATGTGTTACGTGTAGGTGAATTAAAATGGGACTGTTATTATTTCGGGGCCAACCTGCGGATTACAGATAAGCAATACACACCGGTGTATTACTTCCCATTGACATTGTTATTATTTACTGTTATTAGACATCAGGCATTTGGATTACAAAATACAACCATTAAACAACATTGCACCTGCATTATAATCATCTGTCTGTTTACTGATCACCTGCACACTGTTAACCACTTTGCCACACAGTGTCATATCTGACCTTTCCAGGTGATGTCAGCTCATTTATTTTATCTGCAGTCTCCTGCTTTCTATTCCTTTGGCAACCCTTTGATTTGCAGGTTGGAACAAAGTAAATGAGTGTTCAAGAGGTGGGTTAGCGCTGAAGCTGTGACAGTCCAGCAAAGGAAAGCTTGCTTGACCTCTTGTAGAGAAATCCTTCAATAAATTTGAAAGTGCTTTACACTATAGGTCTGTCAAACATAGGGAATATTCCATACCGTAGGAGAGTAAGGAAGTCATGTGCATTATTGAATTAGCTTTACACGTATCCTAGTGCAGGGACACTTTTTCTATTGCTCATTTCGACAAATTATTACATTTTGTATTAGACTGTTTTTAATTGAATGGTTTAATTGTTAATTTGTGTGTGTGTGTGATCCTTGTGATGAAAGGTGCTACAAAATGTGTACTGTATTGTATTTTATTGTATCGTCTACATATTAAATATAGTTATCATTATACAACCATGGCCAAAAGTTTTGCATCACCTAGAATTTAGGATTGAGACATTATCTAACCCTTTAAGGACCGTGATCATGTAAACACAATCATACTGAAGTGTCTTTCTTGGCTATGTAAGGATTTAATTTCACTCCCTGATATGAGACAGTCATTTAAATTTTAAAAGGCGGAGAAGGTTTACAGCACACAGAAACAAAACATCCCTGGAACTTGTTTAGAGATAAGAAAGAAACAGGACAATACTATAAATCTGATGAATTTGACTTATAATTACATTACAACATGCATTCTGTCTCATGTGTTTTAATATACACTGAGTGTACAAAACATTAGGAACACCTGCTCTTTCCATGAAATAGACTGACGAGGTGAATCCAGACTGACGGGGGTATGGTAGTAGGTGCCAGGCGCACCGGTTTGAGTGTGTCAAGAACTGCAACGCTGCTGGGTTTTTCACGCTCAACAGTTTCCCGTGTGTATCAAGGATGGTCCACCACCCAAAGGACATCCAGCCAATGGCAGGCCAGTGGTCGAAAGTGGCTCATTGATGAAAGAGGCCAAAGGAGACTGACACGAATTGTGCAGAGCAACAGACAACTGACAGTCCAGTACAACATTGGTGTCGAAAGACCCATAAAAGAATGCACAACTCGTCGTACCTTGACACGAATGGGGTATGGCAGCCGACGGCCTAACAGAGTTCCACTTCTTTCAGCAAAACACAAGAAACTGCTGTTGCAGTGGGCTAAGGAACAAAAACACTGGACACTGGAGGATTGGAAAAACATTGGCTGGTCTGATGAATCCCGGTTCCTGCTGTTTCATGCTGATGGGAGGACTAGGGTATGGAGAAAACCACATGAGTACATGCATCCATCATGCTGTGTGTCAACATTGCAGGCTGGTGGTGGTGGTGTTATGGTGTGGGGTGTGTTTTCATGGCACACATTGGGCCCCTTGATAAAAGTGGAGCAACGTTTGAATGCCACAGGATATCTGAACATCATTGCCAATCAGGTGCATCCCTTCATGGCAGTAGTGTATCCATCTGCTAATGGATTTTTTCAGCAGGATAATGCCCCATGCCACAAGGCTAGGATTGTCCAGGAATGGTTCCACGAACATGAGAGTGAATTCAGCTTACTGCAGTGGCCTGCTGTGGCAATGTGCCCGCCCCTGTGTGCATGTGTGTGTTATATGTTGCATGTTGCATGTGTTAATGTTGGTGTATAGCGATTGGTACACGGGATATAAGCGGGTCTGTGTTTCACGTGTGTTTAAAAATGTATAATTTGTAGTTAGGCACGAGGTTGCACTTTAATTAATTCACGTGCTGGGATTCAAGTAAATAATTAATTAGTAATTGAATCCCAGCACAACAGTATATATAGATGCACGATTCACTCACTCGGGGTTGTGTGTTCGGTGAGTGGAGAACGGGTGTGGAGAAGGAGAAATAGAAAAGTAAAGGGAATAAGAAGTGTTTTTACTCACCGTGTTTGTTCGTCCCTGTTTGTTAGTGTGTGTTCGTTTTGTTTACCTGTTTATTTTGGCCGCAAGTGCCGTGTCCTGTTTTGTGTACAAACCTTTTATTTTCTGTCCTGTTAATTATTAAATGCTGAGCGCGACCACGCGCTCAGCTTCACCAAAACCCCAAGTCTCTGTCTGCTGTGTATTACTTCCTGTTTCTGGTCTGACGTCACCCACTGTCAGCCGTCTTTGTGACACGTGGTGTCATCGTGGGATTACCAGCGCCTCCTAGACGCAGACCAGAGCAGGAACCGCAATTTGTTGTTTAAAAAAAAAAAAAAAAACCCAACAAAAACAACAATAACAACAACAAAAAAAATAAAATAAAAAAATATATAAGGAAATGGGAGACTGGAGAGATGGCTGCCAGGATCTGGAGGTCCTCCTCGGTGGTCTAGAGGACCAAGGCTGGTGCCTTGCCTGTGGGGAGTTCGGGCACCCGGTGGTGCGCTGCCCCTACCAAGAGGGAGAGGAGGAACAGGCCCAGGAGAGGAAGGTGAGGAGGAGGCAGAGAAGAGGAAAGGGGAAGAGGAAGGCAGAGCCTCCACTGCCCAAGTCTCCACCAGCAGAGGAAGAATGCCTGCTGGTTTTGTCTCCAGAGCCCAGGAGGGAGGAAACAGAGCCTTTCCCGTCCTCTGAGGAGATGTTAGACTGGGTGTCGGACCCGAGTGGAGCGGGAGGACCTCCCACTGGTTGTTGACCTGCTGTGGGCCAGAGATGGGGAACGTTGGGAGCGCTGGGAACAACATTTCTACCCAGTGCCCTTCGTGAACCCGGCAGCCGTGGTGATTAACTACTTGGCTGCCGATATGGGACTGCCCCAGCAGGTTGCATTCCAAGTGGGAGGAGCCACACCTACCTGCCTCCTCAATGGGCTGAAGGGAGACGACATGCAGCTCCCATCTCCACCAGCAGAGGAAGAAGGTTTGCTGGTTTCGCCTCCGGAGCCGGAGGGAGAGGAGCCTGAGCGTCCACAGCCCAAGCGGGAGGAGCCTGAGCGTCCACAGCCCAAGCGGGAGGAGCCTGAGCGTCCACAGCCCAAGCGGGAGGAGCCTGAGCGTCCACAGCCCAAGCGGGAGGAGCCTGAGCGTCCACAGCCCAAGCGGGAGGAGCCCGAGCGTCCTACGCCTGAGTGGGAGGAGCCTGAACGTCCTACGCCTGAGTGGGAGGAGCCTGAACGTCCTACGCCTGAGTGGGAGGAGCCTGAACGTCCTACGCCTGAGTGGGAGGAGCCTGAACGTCCTACGCCTGAGTGGGAGGAGCCCGAACGTCCACAGCCCAAGAGGGGGGAGTCGGTGCGTCCACAGCCCAGAAGGGAGGAGTCGGTGCGTCCACAGCCCAAAGAGAGGGAAGTCGGGGCTTCCACAGCCCTAGGACCCAAGCTGCCAGCAGAGGGAGAATGCCTGCTGGTTCCACCTCCACCAGCAGAGGAAGAATGCCTGCTGTCCCCATGTCCACCAGCAGAGGGAAAATGCCTGCTGTCCCCATCTCCACCAGCAGAGGAAGAATGCCTGCTGGTTTCCCCTTCAGAGGCAGAGCCACACCAGTCCCCTGCAAGAAAGACAGAGCCACACCAGTCCCCTGCAAGAAAGACAGAGCCACACCAGTCCCCTGCAAGAAAGACAGAGCCGCACCAGTCCCCTGCAAGAGAGGCAGAGCTGCACCAGTCCCCTGCAAGAGAGGCAGAGCTGCACCAGTCCCCTGCAAGAGAGGCAGAGCAGCACCAGTCCCCTGCAAAAGGGGGAGACTACACGCTGCTCCCACCTCCGTCGCCAGGAGACTACACGCTGCTCCCACCTCCGTCGCCAGGAGACTACTCGCTGCTCCCACCTCCACCGCCAGGAGCAGAGCAGCAGGAGCTGTCTCTGTCTCCATCACCATCAGGGGAGAGGAGCAGGAGCTGCCTCTCCCTTCACCAGAAGGACCAGGACTAGATGCTGGCGGTCCTCAGCAGCCCTTGCATAGGCTGCTGAGGGAAGCACGAGGAAGAACCGCCCGCCGCAGAGGCCGAGAAGAGGGCCAACACCCGTACCCCAGCTTGTCCTGACTGCCTGCCTCGCCGCCCAAGGATGCCTGCCTCGCTTTGCCCAAGGATGCCTGCCTCGCTTCGCCCAAGGATGCCTGCCTCGCAGCCCAAGGATGCCTGCCTCGCCGCCCAAGGATGCCTGCCTCGCTTGCCCAAGGATGCTTGCCTTGCATCGCCTGGGGTTGCCAGCCGCTCCGCATCGCCTGGGGTTGCCAGCCGCTCCGCATCGCCTGGGGTTGCCAGCCGCTCCGCATCGCCTGGGGTTGCCAGCCGCTCCGCGATCGCCTGGGGTTGCCAGCCGCTCCGCATCGCCTGGGGTTGCCAGCCGCTCCGCGACGCCTGGGGTTGCCAGCCGCCCGCGACGCCTGGGGCTGCCTGTTGCTCCGCATCGCAGCAGGAAGTACTGTGGCCGGAACCCCACCAAGGGGAGCTGCCAGCCACGAAGAAGGTGGGGGAGGTCAGGAGACCTGCTCCCACTGCAGCAGTTTCGCTGCCGGAGATCGTGGGGGAGGTCAGGAGACCTGCTCCCACTGCAGCAGTTTCGCTGCCGGAGATCGTGGGGGAGGTCAGGAGACCTGCTCCCACTGCAGCACTTTTGCTGCCGGAGATCGTGGGGGAGGTCAGGAGACCTGCGCCCACTGCAGCACTTTCGCTGCCGGAAGTACTGTGGCCGGAGCCCCCGCAAGGGGAGCTGCCGGCTTTGAAGAAGGGGGAGGAGGTCCGGAGACCACCAACCCCAGCAGCAGTTTCGCTGCCGGAGAAGGGGAGGTCCGGAGACCACCCAAGCAGCCTTTCCGCTGCCAGGACTGCCCCGGCTGAAGGAGTCAGTCTGGGAGCTGTCAGCACGTCTGCTGACAGCATGGCCAGTAGCAGCCTGGCTACTGGCAACATTGCCAGCCATGGGCCCACTGAAGCCTCCCTTCCCAGCCCGAGACTTTGTCCTGGACTGCTGGGTTTTAAGGGGAGGTGGCCGTTGAGGCCATGTGTGCTGCGACAAGGGGGGTATATGTGGCAATGTGCCCGCCCTGTGTGCATGTGTGTGTTATATGTTGCATGTTGCATGTGTTAATGTTGGTGTATAGCGATTGGTACACGGGATATAAGCGGGTCTGTGTTTCACGTGTGTTTAAAATGTATAATTTGTAGTTAGGCACGAGGTTGCACTTTAATTAATTCACGTGCTGGGATTCAAGTAAATAATTAATTAGTAATTGAATCCCAGCACAACAGTATATATAGATGCACGATTCACTCACTCGGGTTGTGTGTTCGGTGAGTGGAGAACGGGTGTGGAGAAGGAGAAATAGAAAAGTAAAGGGAATAAGAAGTGTTTTACTCACCGTGTTTGTTCGTCCCTGTTTGTTAGTGTGTGTTCGTTTTGTTTACCTGTTTATTTTGGCCGCAAGTGCCGTGTCCTGTTTTGTGTACAAACCTTTTATTTTCTGTCCTGTTAATTATTAAATGCTGAGCGCGACCACGCTCTCAGCTTCACCAAAACCCCAAGTCTCTGTCTGCTGTGTATTACTTCCTGTTTCTGGTCTGACGTCACCCACTGTCAGCCGTCTTTGTGACACCTGCCCAGTTACCAGATCTCAATCCAATTGAGCATCTGTGGGATGAGAGGAACGAGCTATTCGGAGTAGAGATCCACTACCAGCCAACTTGACATAACTGTGGGAAGCATTGGAGTCAACATGGGCCAGCATCCCTGTGGAACGCTTTCGACACCTTGTATAGTCCATGCCCCAACAAATTGAGGCTGTTCTTAGGGAAAAAGGGGGTGCAACTCAATATTAGGAAGGTGTTCCTAATGTTTTGTACACTCAGTGTATATTGTAGTGGTGGGTGCAGATGGACCGGCTTTGTCTGGGGCTGTATTGCATTCCGGAGCTGTTAACTTGCGGGACTTGATTGCTTACACCATGCGACAGGGTGCTGGGACTTGGCACTGGATCAGGCAATCTACACGGGGGTCACCAGTGAGGCTGTACAGGACTCTGATTGGGTGAGGAAATGATAATCTACTACATTGTTGTTAGTTAAAGGTGGGCACTGATTGCTCGAAGCCTCACATACTTGTAACTTTGTGTTCCCTTTCAAATATGAGTGTTTAATGATGAGCCTACCACCTCTCTCTGTCTTTTTGAGATCCAGTCATCCTGGGGTCACCCGACTATAGCTCCTGTTGTTTCCCGATCAATGGACACCCTATATAGGGTGCACAATGCAGAGAAGCTGGGCATGTCCCAATTTCCTCTGGTAGAGGCTTAAATTGCCGCATTCGTACTTCCGACTTCCGCGCTTCTGTCCAAGCACGCTATCTGCCTCAACAAACAGTGTTGGGTCTCACGCATGCAGGAATCCAAGAAGGAGCTGGTTCACTTGCTTCCCAAGTGACCACTCCCAATGCGCAAACCAGTGGCAAACTGGTGCCCTAGGCCCCAGCCGGCTGTGCCTGCTGCAAGAGGTGGTGTTCAGAACCGGCCCGCAGCTGTTCACCGCAAGGCTATAATAGGTTCCGCTGCTTAGCGCAGAGACCGAAGTCTCAGGCCAAGCCACAAGCTGAGCAGCAGCCCTAGGAGTTTGCTGCCAATGGCGCAGGGCCCTCTCTCAGGCAGCCATCTGGAGCAGTGGAGTGAGGGACTCGCAAGACACCACGGTGGTGCCTCAGGAGGTAGCAGTTCTGCTGCAAAAACAGGCTATTCGCATGATAGACTCTCTCCAGTTGGAGGACGAGTTCTACTCCAGGTACTTCCTTGTGCCCAAGCGGGATGGTAGCCTCAGACCAATCCTCGACCTCAAACCTGTATCCTGCGCATGCGGCCTGTGCAGGCCTGGTTCAAAAGCAGGGATTTTCAACCCGTGTTGAACAGTGACCACTTATTGACAGTGTCTCACCACTGTCTAAAGGCACTCTGTTGGTTGAAACAACCTGCCCATCTACACCTCACCGTACTGCTGGGCAGTGTCACAAGAAGGGAGGTTGTCACCACAGATGCATCAGCCTGGGCTGGGGCGCTGTGTGGAGTGGCAGAGGGGCTCAATTTTTTAGCCCTAGATCAAACCTCCAGTACTAGGCTACCCAGATCTTGACCAGCCATTCGTCCTCCACTGTGATGCCTCGCAGGAAGGACTGTATTATACCAGCGACAAGAGGCCAAACTCTGTATGATCGCTTATGGTTTGAGAACCCTCTCACCTACAGAAAAGAAGTACAACTTACATTCAGGGAAGTTGGAGTCTCTGGTGTTGAAGTGGGCCATATGTGAGCGGTTCCATGACTACCTGTATTATGCCCCCTCGTTTGTGGTATACAGACAACAATCTGCTCACCTATGTGCTCACTACAGCTAAACTGAACGCCACCGGTCAGCGGTGGGTAGCAGAACTGGCTGATTTCAACTTCATGGTCAAGTACCGCCTTGGCCGCGCAAATGCCGATGCTGATGGACTGTCGCGCATACTAGATGACTTTGAGGGTTTCATCAGGCAGTGTGCAGACGGGCTGAGTAAAGTAGTAATCAGAGCTGTGTTTGGGGGAGCCGTCACCATGAGGGAAGATACATCCCCCTTCTGAGTGCAGTAGCCTTGAGGGCCAGTACGTCCCAGGAGACCCCGGACAAACTGGACTGGAAGTATATGAAGTATACCCCGAGAACGGTACAGGAAGATCAAGGACCCTCCACCGTAACCTTCTGCTTCCCTGTGATTTCCTTCCAGTAGAGAACCCAGCAACTCTTCGACACAAGAGGAGAGGCGGCCGGGGCGGAGGCGGACTTGGCGAGGTCGCACAGAGAGCACAGTGAGCCCAGGTAGTGAGAGTGAGGATGAGGCCCTTGAGGGGGGAGCAGTGTGGTAGGTGTGGGAACCACGGGACACCCGGACACCCTATTCAGATGGGGAAGAGCCCACACCAGCTACTCCACAGCACGCAGGAAGATCAGAGAGAGATGTGTCACTTACACCACTATGGAATGAGCGACAGGGAGAGCGGAAAGTGGAAGTGTCTAAGGGGGGGATAGAGGATCTGCAGGAGGTGGAAGGAGAAACCAGGGCAGAGGACACAGAAGACCGGGAGAACGCCACAGTCACAAAAAACTAAAACACCAAAGTCGTCCAAACGCCAAAGATGTTGACTTATGAGTCCCTGGGTGAACCCTCAGTGGTGAGAAGAGAATTCTGAACGCAAGAGGCCCAGCTCAGGCAGAGGCGAGACCACGAGGCAGTAGCACACTGCCTTGTGGCATTGGAGCAGAGATAACAACATTGCTAGAAAAAGGACCACCGGGGACGAGTGGAACCCCCTGACTACAAGGAAGACCTGGGGAATGTCTTGCGCTAACTCAGGGAGGTAGTTGGGTGTTCTTATTAATCATGAAGAACAGAAACACCCAGGCACTACGTGACGCTAGCATCTATGAGAGTCTGGAGCCCATGAGAGAACACTGCCTACAACACGGGATTAACCGAGTGATGGTGTGGCGAGCTGGCTGCGGACTGGTGGAAGTGCAATGGCCGGCCATGATCAGCACCTTGATAGAGATATTTAGAGGCACAGGTGTCCACACTGGCTGGTATTAAGCTTTGTAGGGAAAAAAATGTGGGGAAAAGAGTAGATACGTTGTGGACAACTCTCTTTTCTGTGATGGAGAGTGTAATGGGACTATAGTACAGGGAAAAGGTAGAAGACAGCCTCCGGTAGCTAGGGGGGAGCAACCGCTGTGAATAGACTGTCAGCAGCAGTGCTGGGTGGATATATACAGTACTGTGCAAAAGTTTTAGGCAGGTGTGAAAAAATGCTGTAAAGTAAGAATGCTTTCAAAAATAGACATGTTAATAGATTATATTTATCAATTAACTAAATGCAAAGTGAGTGAACAGAAGAAAAATCTAAATCAAATCCATATTTGGTGTGACCACCCTTTGCCTTCAAAACAGCATCAAGCATCAATTCTTCTAGGTACACTTGCACACAGTTTTTGAAGGAACTCGGCAGGTAGGTTGGCCCAAACATCTTGGAGAACTAACCACAGTTCTTCTGTGGATTTAGGCAGCCTCAGTTGCTTCTCTCTCTTCATGTAATCCCAGACAGACTCGATGATGTTGAGATCAGGGCTCTGTGGGGCCATACCATCACTTCCAGGACTCCTTGTTCTTCTTTACGCTGAAGATAGTTCTTAATGACTTTCGCTGTATGTTTGGGGTCGTTGTCATGCTGCAGAATAAATTTGGGGCCAATCAGATGCCTCCCTGATGGTATTGCATGATGGATAAGTATCTGCCTGTACTTCTCAGCATTGAGGAGACCATTAATTCTGACCAAATCCCCAACTCCATTTGCAGAAATGCAGCCCCAAACTTGCAAGGAACCTCCACCATGCTTCACTGTTGCCTGCAGACACTCATTCGTGTATGCTCTCCAGCCCTTCGGCGAACAAACTGCCTTCTGCTACAGCCAAATATTTCAAATTTTGACTCATCAGTCCAGAGCACCTGCTGCCATTTTTCTGCACCCCAGTTCCTGTGTTTTCGTGCATAGTTGAGTCGCTTGGCCTTGTTTCCACGCCGGAGGTATGGCTTTTGGCCGTAAGTCTTCCATGAAGGCCACTTCTGACCAGACTTCTCCGAACAGTAGATGGGTGTACCAGGGTCCCACTGTTTTCTGCCAGTTCTGAGCTGATGGCACTGCTGGACATCTTCCGATTGCGAAGGGAAGTAAGCATGATGTGTCTTTCATCTGCTGCAGTAAGTTTCCTTGGCCGACCACTGCGTCTACGGTCCTCAACGTTGCCCGTTTCTTTGTGCTTCTTCAAAGAGCTTGGACAGCACATCTGGAAACCCCTGTCTGCCTTGAAATTTCTGCCTGGGAGAGACCTTGCTGATGCAGTATAACTACCTTGTGTCTTGTTGCTGTGCTCAGTCTTGCCATGGTGTATGACTTTTGACAGTAAACTGTCTTCAGCAACCTCACCTTGTTAGCTGAGTTTGGCTGTTCCTCACCCAGTTTTATTCCTCCTACACAGCTGTTTCTGTTTCAGTTAATGATTGTGTTTCAACCTACATATTGAATTGATGATCATTAGCACCTGTTTGGTATAATTGTTTAATCATACACCTGACTATATGCCTACAAAATCCCTGACTTTGTGCAAGTGTACCTAGAAGAATTGATGCTGTTTTGAAGGCAAATGGTTGTCACACCAAATATGGATTTGATTTAGATTTTTCTTCTGTTCACTCACTTTGCATTTAGTTAATTGATAAATATAATCTATTAACATGTCTATTTTTGAAAGCATTCTTACTTTACTGCATTTTTTCACACCTGCCTAAAACTTTTGCACAGTACTGTATACTCAGCGCACCAAGTGACTGATTGATTGCTGCTGACGTACTGACAGTATCCACACTGACCTGTTCTACTGTCTATTGCTGTTTCAGGAATAAAGTTAATTTGGATTTGGGTACTGACCTCTCTAGTGTCTTTATTCATTTTCACCACACTGTCAGGGTATAACATGTACATGATTGCAGCAGGCTTGAAGGAAAAATTATGCTGAGATCTGTGTGCGCAGTCCTTAGGTAAACACGCATGCGGTAATGGTTACTTTTCTATTTCATGGAATCAGGGTAATGATAATAACCTCATGTTTTCTGTGTCTGGGTCTGATGGGGGAATAGAAGGTGCATCAGGTGTGTGAGTTTGTGTGGATTCAGAGAGTGGAGAATCATGTGCTGTGAGCTGTGTTACTTGCTGTGAACCTGCTGCTGCAAATAAAGAGCCTGTCATCCAGTGCTACAATATGTTTTTACATTTATAAATATCAAGAAATGAGTGGATATAACTTAAGCAGATAATGTTTCATGAACTAAATTTATCAGTTACATTTGTTTTCCGTATTACTGATAATTATTTTCTCAAAATAAATATCTATAAATAAAATTATCGAGAGAGTGTCCATTATTGCTTATAAAGATCCTGAGAATAAATGTTTAGTATGGCATTGCAATCACTCAGGTGAAACAATGTCTTGTAATTTGCCCAAACATCAATATTTTTCAACAAAACTTTCAGGAAGTATTGTAAGTTCCCTCAGGTCATAGAATAACACCTTTTTGTACATGTATCTCTTTGAAAACAATAAGCAGAATACATAATAATAATAAAACAATACTTAACGTTTAAAAAAACAACTACAGTGGCTCTCAAAAGTATTCACCCCCCTTGGACTTTTCCACATTTTATTTTACATGGAATCAAAATGGATTTAATTAGGAGTTTTTGCCACTGATCAATACAAAAAAAGCCCATAATGTCAAAGTGAAAAATAAAATCTACAAATTGTTCTAAATTAATTACAAATATAAAACAGAAAATAATTGATTGCATAAGTATTCACCCCCTTTGCTATGACACACCTAAATAAGCTCTGGTGCAACCAATTGTCTTTAGAAGTCACATAATTAGTTGAATGGAGTCAACCTGTGTGCAATTAAGGTGTTTCACATGATTTCAGGTTAAATACACCTGTCTCTGGGAGGTCCCACAGTTGGTTAGTACATTTCATAACAAAAACTACATCATGAAAACGAAGGAACATTCAAAGCAAATCCGGAATAAGGTTCTTCAAAAGCACCAATCAGGGGTAGGATATAAGAACATTTCCAAGGCATTGAATATCCCCCAGAGCACAGTAAAGTCCATTATTAAGAAATTGAGAGAATATGGCACAACTGTGAATCTGTCTAGAACAGGCCGTCCTCAAAAACTGAGTATCCGGGCGAGAACGGCTGAGCTGGGAGACACTGTGCATACGGCAACAATAGCCCGAGTGCTTCACAAAACTGGCCTTTATAGGAGAGTGGCAAAAAGAAAGCCATTGTTGAAAGAAACTCACATCAAATCTCGGCTAGTTTGCCAGAAGGCATGTGGGAGACTCTGAGACCAAGTGGAAGAAGATTCTATGGTCTGATGAGACCAAAATAGAGCTTTTTGGCCTCAACGCTAAGCGCTATGTTTGGTGCAAGCCTAACACCGCACATCATCCTGAGAACACCATCCCTACCGTGAAGCATGGTGGTGGCAGCATCATGCTATGGGGATGATTCTCTGCATCAGCTCCTGGAAAGCTCGTGAAGATAGAGGGCAAAATGGATGCAGCAAAGTACAGAGAAATCCTGGAGGAAAACCTGCTGAAGTCTGCAAGAGACCTGGGGCTTGGGAGAAGATTCATCTTCCAGCAGGACAATGACCCCAAACATACAGCCAAAGCCACACTGGAGTGGCTTAAAAACAAAAAGGTCAATGTCCTGGAGTGGCCCAGTCAAAGCCCGGACCTCAATCCAATTGAGAATATGTGGAAAGAGTTGAAAATTGCTGTTCAGCAAAGGTCCCCATCCAACTTGACGGAGCTTGAGCAATTTTGCAAAGAAGAATGGGCAAAAATTGCAGTGTCCAGATGTGCAAAGCTAGTAGAGACTTATCCAAATAGACTCATGGCTGTAATTGCTGCCAAAGGTGTCTCTACCAAATATTGACTCAAGTGGGTGAATACTTCTGCAATCAATAATTTTCTGTTTTGTATTTATAATTAATTTAAAACAATTTGTAGATTTTATTTTTCACTTTGACATTATGGACTTTTTTTGTGTTTATCAGTGGCAAAAACTCCTAATTAAATCCATTTTGATTCCATGTTGTAACACAATAAAATGCGGAAAAGTCCAAGGGGGGTGAATACTTTTGGCAATGGATATAAAAGGCAATGGATGGAATGGTGGAACTGTTTAAACCAACAACAAAACAGCAAACAAAAAGGCGCGTTGGCCAAACAAATAAACAATAACGAAACAAGTATACTTTCTATATAGCAACTGTTTCTTTCTCTTCGCTCTCTCCGCTCTCCTGTACTCTCCTCTGTACACTTCCCCCTTGCGCAGACAGCTGGAGGCTTTTATATTCTGGCCGAGGGGTTAACTAGCTGTTAATTATCTTATTACCCCTTGGCCACAGTCTGCACAAGTTTAGTAAGGATGCGTGACTGTCAGCTAGTTAAATAATCAGTAGCTGATCAGTCACGCATCCTCACAGGGTTTTTAAAATGCAAATACAATAACAAAATAAGCGGCGCTTCGCCGTAATATAAACATAAATCATAATATAAATAAATAATAAACAAAGGGGCGGGACACTCCGCCACAGTCCCCCAGAGTGTTCTGAAAAAAAGGACATACATTCCAAGATGTTACGCTAAAAAATAGATTTTAGTGAATTTTTATAGGAAGAGAAAACCTGGGGGAGCATTCCCAGAAATCCCTGGTTTGTTTGAGAAGTTTTTGTGTACTGTTTTTAAACTTTTTAGTGAAGGCAAATACCCAGCCTGTTTTGTTTTGTTTTGTTTTGTTTTGTTTTGTTTTGTTTTGTTTTGTTTTGTTTTGTTTTGTTTTGTTTTGTTTGAATCTTTGTTTTGACACTCATCCCTTGTTTATTTGTTCCTGTGTTTTGTTTGTTTTGATTAATAAAGTTTGCAACAGCGCTTTAAAACTGCAGCTTTCTGTTTCTGGGTCTATTTCCTGCCGGTATCCAGCCTGGGCTGTGACGGAAGTGAGATAGTGCTCCTTGTGACCCAGAGCAGGACGGCAGTGTAAAAAAAAATAAAAATATAAATAAATAAATAAATAAATAAATACAATTATGAACAAACTAGCAGATGAGTGGTAGCAGAAGCAGGCGGTGTACTTTGTGGGGCTTGCCTGGAGACTGGGCACCGAAAAGAAGAGTGCCCATATGAAGACCCCAGAAGATGGAAATGCCTGCCACAAAACGAAAGAAGAGGAGGAGCGGTCGTTCCCAGAGGCGAGCAAAGGAGCCAGTGCCATCTCCAGAGTGGGAGGTACTGCCTGCCTGAGTGCCAGAGAGTGAGGTGGTGCCTGCCTGAACCTCTGCCGGAGTGCCCTGCGCCACTGCATCTGTTGCTGCTGCCAGAGTACTCTGCACCGTGCCCACCACCGGAGTACCCAGCGCCAGCGTCGGCACTGCCGGAGTGCCCAGTGTTGTCACTGCCAGAGGGCGCAGCATTGCCACCAGCAGAACCACAAGCCTCCACGGTGAGGCCACCCTCTGTAAAGATGCCCAGAGGGGGCAAAAGTCACTCGGGATTAGGGGATAAAAAGGGGGTTCAACGGGCACCCCCGCACAGAAGCCCAGGGGTTACAAAGGGGCTTCAACAGGCACCCCTTTACAGAAGCCCAGGGGTAGTCACGGGGGTTAAAAAGGCAAGTAAGAGCCCCATTCTAAAAGCCCAGGAGTTACAAGAGGGGTTAGATGGGCACCCCTATTTCAAGGCCCAGGACCCCCAGCCAAAGGAGGAGGTGTGGGTACCACCTCCGGTACAACCCGAATCCCGACCACCACCACGAAAGTTTGGTTTGTCCCCCTCTTCAGCCCATCCACAGGAACCAAGGGAACTTCTGTTGGAAGGAATTGGGTTCAAAGGGGAAGGGGCTTTATTAAGGAGGGAGGTGACAGTTGATGGCAGTGTGTGCTTTGCGGAAGCCCTGCCCATGTAAAGTGTGTGTGTGGAAATGTAAGGTTGGCAGGGATGGGGTTATATCTGTCCCTGCCAGCAATCACAGGTGTGGCCATTCCCCAATTTGGTAATTGGTGCTAATTAGGGAGTGGCCACATGTATAAAAGGAACCAGAAATCCTTTGTTTGTTGGAATTTGCATACTGTTGTGAACCTTTACAGTGAAGGTGAATGCCCAGCCTGCATTGTTTTGTTTGAATCTTTGTTTCAGCCCTCGTGCCTGCTTTTATTTTTCCTGTTTGTTTGTGTAATAAACATGTGCTATCCTTTCACACTTGACTGTAGGTCACATGGTCTTATTGCAGCTAGACCATTGGAGTGAGTTTCATGTACAACATATGACGTGATTGGGTACCAGGAAGCAACTTTTTACATAACACTGGCTTTGACATATATGAACAGCATAAAGTACAAGCAAAGAACCAAAACATCTTCAAGGATAAAAATGCTGGGGATCAGTGATACAAATCACAAGCCTCACACAGATCCGCACACTGAAGAAAAGAAGGAGCTCCAAGTGAAAACCAACAGGTCACTTTTATTTACAGGCTAAGACAGTTTCGATCAGGGTTTGACCATCATCAGTGCTACCAGAATTTAAAAAAAAACATCCACATATTTAAGCAATTAGCTTAATTAGCTTAATCAATTAATGTGACATAAACCATGTGCAAAATAAACAATTAAAAAACCATTAAAAAACAGGTGTTAGCTGTGTCAACATTTATGGACCATAAATCATTTGAATTAGCTTCAATTTTATAATAAATAGTGAACAGGGGTAGATGTTAAAGATATATGTGCAATATATAGAACAATCACATCGTAACAAAATCTGTCTCGATAATCTGTTATTGAAATCATTTCAATACATTTTATTAAAATAATTTCAATACATTATTACCATTTTCAATAAACTGTATGAACATTAGATATATTACAATAAACAAGACAATATCATAATTGCGTCCTTATCTAAATACATTATTGAGAGAGAGAGAGAGAGAGAGAGAGCGAGAGCAAACAAACTGAAATTAAAAATAACTGCTAAGCGTGCTGGTTTACACCAGCACGATACTTATTGTTTATTTGTTTGGCCCTTGTGCCTTTTTGTTTGTTGTTTGTTTAAATCTTTTGGTTTATTTATTTAATAAAATGCTGCGCGCCGTTGTGTTCAGCTTCACCACCATCCATCCATTGTTTGGTTTCCGTTTACTTCCTGGTCCGTGACGTCACCAGTCACACGCCAATCAACAGCTGCTCGGCCACATATGGTGTCCTGCGTGGGACAAACAATGCCTCCAGGAGCCGGACCAGGAAAGAAAAGGACATTTTTTTTTGTTTGTTTTTTTTAATAGTGTTTTTGTTTGGGAAAAAAATAATAATAAAAAAGAATAAAATGGATAAAGTGGAGGAGTACATGGAGAGGTGGCATGAGCATCAGAGGGAGTTGAAGGAAGGAGGGGCTACATGGTGCCTCGCCTGCCTGGAGTATGGGCACCTCCCTGATGTGTGCCCATATGAAGACCCCCTCTTTGTGCATGCCTTCGATCAAGGTGAGGTGGAGACCGCGGAGGAGTGGATCCACCTGAAGGCCATACCATTGCCGCAGGGGGATCAGGAAACCTGCCTCACCTGCCTCAAAGGGGAGGAGTGGTGCTTTTCCATCGGCAAGGTCGGGCACAAAGCACCCGACCAACCCCCTCCATGGCAGGAGGTGGAACTGATGGTCCAGAAGAAGGGAAGGCGGGGTGGTGCCAAGAAGGTGAAGAAGCAGGCTCCAGCACCCAGAGGGGGGGAGCCCGTGCATCCAGCGCCCAGAAAGGGGGAGCCCGTGCATCCAGCGCCCAGAAGGGGGGAGCCCATGCATCCAGCGCCCAGAAGGGGGGAGCCCGTGTATCCAGCGGCCAGAAGGGGGAGCCGTGCATCCAGCACCCAGAAGGGGAAGCCCATGCATCCAGCACACAGAAGGGGGGAGCCATTGTATCCAGTGCCCAGAAGGGGGGAACCCGTGCATCCAGTGGCCATGAAAATGGCGCCCGAGCGTCAAGAGCCCAAGAGAGGGAAGCTCAGGAGTGGATCCTGGGATGGCTACCTTCGCCTGGTCGAGGCCTCAAGTTGGTGCCCTTCCTGCGGGAAGGGGGGCCACTCCGTCATCAACTGCCCCCGCCCTGAGGAGGAGGAGGAGGGATGACCGAAAGGCAGTTGGGAAGCATACCTCAGCGCACTTGAGGCCATGAACTGGTGCACTGCCTGTGGGGAGTGGGGCCACTTCGTGGTCAACTGCCCCATTCTCCAGGAAGAGGAGAAGAAGGAGAAGCACCGGTTCCCGGCAACAGAAGGAGACTACACACTGTCCCCACCTCCACCGCTTGCACCAGCAGTAGAGCAGCGGGAGCTGCATCTGCCTCCACCACCTCCACCGCCAGGAACAGAGCAGCAGGAGCTGCCTCAGCCTTCGCCACCTCCTCCAGCAGAGGGTGAATACCTGCTGGTTCCATCTCAACCGCCGTGGGAGAACAGCTTGCCACTCCCAGCTCCACCAGCAGAGGGTGAATGCCTGCTGGTTCTGCCTCAACCGTCGTGGGAGCACTGCTTGACCCTCCCACCTTCACCAGCAGAGGGTGAATACCTGCTGGTTCCGTCTCCACCGCCATGGGAGAACAGCTTGCTGCTCCCAGCTCCACCAGTAGAGGGTGAATGCCTGCTGGTTCCGCCTCAGCCGCCGTGGAAGGACTGCTTGCCCCTCCCAGCTCTACCAGCAGAGGGTGAATACCTGCTGGTTTCACCTCCACCGCCATGGAAAGGACTGCTCCTGTCCTGTCTCGCACCGCCCAAGGATGCCTGCCTCGCACCGCCCAAGGATGCCTGCCTCGCACCGCCCAAGGTTGCCTGCCATGCATCGCCTGGGGCTGCCTGTTGTTCCGCATCGCCTGGGGCTGTCTTTTGCTCCGCATCGCCTGGGGCTGTCTGTTGCTCCGCATCGCCTGGGGCTGTCTGTTGCTCCGCATCGCCTGGGGCTGCCTGTTGCTCCGCATCGCCTGGGGCTGCCTGTTGCTCCGCATTGCCTGGAGAGCCACCAGTTACAGGGTACGAGGGAGAAGTGGAGCTAGCACTGCCGCCTCCATGGCCAGGGGCTCCCCTCCCGAGTTCGCCTCCGGAGGGTCCGCTGCTGCTGCCGTCACCTCCCAAGGGTCTGCTGCTGCTGCTGCCGTCGCCTCCCGAAGGTCCGCTGCTGCTGCTGCCGTCGCCTCCCGAGGGTCCGCTGCTGCTGCTGCCGTCACCTCCCAAGGGTCCGCTGCTGCTGCCGTCGCCTCCCGAGGGTCCGCTGCTGCTGCCGTCGCCTCCCTAGGGTCCGCTGCTGCTGCCGTCGCCTACCGAGGGTCCGCTGCTGCTGCCGTCGCCTCCCAAGTGTCCTGCTTCGCCTGGGGTCGCTACCAGTCCTGCCATGCGGCAGCAGAAATTGTGATCGGAGCCCCACGGAGGGAAGCTGCCAGCCATGAAGATGGGGGGGGGAGGTCAGGAGACCAGCTCGCCCCGCAGCAATTTCACTGCAGGAGAACGGGTGGCCGGAGCCCCACGGAGGGGAGCTGCCGGGCCTGGAAGAAGTGGGGGGGAGGTCTGGAGACCACCCCCAAAATTTCCTTGGCCAGAGGAGCCGACCTGTGCGTGGTCCACCGGGACGCTACAGCTGTTTGGGTGGGAGGAGGACATCCCGTTGTGGCCGCCACCTTTGGCCCATTGCTGCCCTTGTTCCTGGGCCGGGACTGTGAGCCGGGACTTTGGATACTAAGGGGGGGATGTGGCCGAAAAGGCCATGTGTGCTGCGCACAAGGGGGGGCATGTGTGGCGGATTGCCCCGCCCCTATATATATTTGTGCACTGTTTTTTGTATTATTGTTTGCGGCGCAGATAAAAGCGAAGCGTATTGTTATTGTTTTTGTATTTTTAAAAACCCCATGAGGATGCGTGACTGATCAGCTAGTGATTTATTTAGCTAGCTGACAGTCACGCATCCTTATTAAACTCGTGCAGACGGTGACCATCTGCTGAGATAATTCATTGATTAATTGTTGCTTATCGGGAGATGGTAACTGTATATACACCTGCAGCTCTCTACCCTCGGTGGAGAGCGTATTAGTGAGAGCGGAGAGAGAGAGAGAGAGAGAGAGAGCAAACAAACTGAACTTAAAAATAACTGCTAAGCGTGCTGGTTTACACCAGCACGATACTTATTTGTTTATTTATTTGGCCCTTGTGCATTTTTGTTTGTTGTTTGTTTAAATCTTTTGGTTTATTTATTTAATAAAACGCTGAGCGCCATTGCGTTCAGCTTAACCACCATCCATCCATTGTTTGGTTTCCGTTTACTTCCTGGTCCGTGACGTCACCAGTCACACGCCTCTCAACAGCTGCTCGGCCACAAATGTTATAGGAATTTACAGCAAACTGCGATCGCTTCACGGTTAAGAACAAATCAGAACAGTCTGTTAGCAAATTAACTTTCTTAGCAGACTTAATCAAAAAACTACAAAGGCATTACATAAATGTTGCAGATATATTTCATGGACAGAACAATTGTAACATAATTGAGTACATTTCTTAAACAGTCCGCTAGTAACAGTTGTAATCTCAATGCACTATAATTTATTTTCAGCTTTTATGAAAGACAAGTATGCATGCACATTATATCACAGAAAATATGATAATCCTAGCTCTTCATTTAATCCCTCAGGTTATACCGTATGAAGATAGAAGATCCATTTTAGGCGGCTATGTGGTCCAGTGGTTAAAGAAAAAGGCTTGTAACCAGGAGGTCCCTGGTTCAAATCCCACCTCAGCCACTGACTCATTGTGTGACCCTGAGCAAGTCACTTAACCTCCTTGTGCTCTGTCTTTTGGGTGAGACGTAATTATAAGTGACTCTGCAGCTGATGCATAGTTCACACATCCTAGTCTCTGTAAGTCGCCTTGGATAAAGGCGTCTGCTAAATAAACAAATAATAATAATTTTGATTTATTTTTTAATAATTTTTGATCAGGATTACCACCTGTTATTGTTTTATGAGTGACCTCTAAAATCATCCCCACCTTTGCAAGCTTAAAATATTTTTTGTATGCCACAGAATTTAAGATCTACAAAATGTCTAGCTAGTGGGGAATGAATATCTTTTCTCCTAATTGAACTTTTATCCTCATTAATGCACAATCATAACTGCCTAGTAATTTTACCCACATATTGCAAATGGCAAGGACAAGAAATCAAATAAATGACGAGTTGAAGCACAGGTAATGACTTGTGAAATATTGTACTCTTTTTTCATTGTATGGCTTGTAAAAGTTTTAACCGCATTATCACAGACGGCACAATTACGATCCAGTAGATTTGTCCTGTACACCTAGATCTCTCGAACATTTAAATGTCAGCCCTGACCAGATTGTCCCTTAAATTTCTCCCTCTAAAATGGGTAAATAAAAGTAATTTATTAAAAATCTTATTACCAATAGTGTCAGCAGACAAAACATGCCAATGTTTTTTGATGATATTATTCACCTCAGAACTATAGGTGGTAAATTACAGCCACCAGACCAAATGATTTTTTACTAACTGTATTACTATAGTATAATAGATAGTTTTGTGTCACAAACAAGGAAGTGATTAAGTGAAGAAGGTTTAGTTGATGTCGGTAAAGCCATGCTTGTCATTTTTAATTTACAGTTGCTAATGGCTGTTTAAACTGCACATTCATTCTCTTTGAAGGCAGAAGATAAATTAGCTACTCAGTGTGTAATGTGAACAGCACACTGATTCCACAGTTCTATTCCTCTGCAGTTTATAGGGAAATAAACAAAGCTTTCAAATAATCCCCATCAGTGCTAGTCTAGGGGATGCTGATAGCATCATAACCTGTGAGTGGGAGGCATCTAAGGCACTTTACAAGCAGGCATTTGTGATTTAATAAATGTATATGCTGTTTAACTGTTTATGGTGTGAGTTGTTATTGTTTTATGATTGACCTCTAAAATTATCCCCACTTTAGAATGTCCAATTATGCTCACTCATCGCAGCAACTCCCCACAGCAGCTCAGGAGAACTGAAAGTCAGTGGACGTCCTCCGATCACATTACCAAGCTATTTGCCTCTTTACACCCAGGAACTCGAGAACGGGTGTCAGCGAGCTGCCATCCTCTGGAGCACAAAGGCCAGCCCTACAGGTATCCCTTGTGCTCACCAGGCGCCTAGCCAGTAAGGTCTGCTGTAGCGCGATGAGGAGAAACCATCCCTGACAGTCCCTGAGTTGCAAAGAGCGGGGATATATTTTTTTCATTAACAGATACATCCATGGAGTGAAGTTTGTGGTGTCAGGGAATGATGATGTGAAAGCGACATCCCAGTGTTACCGGTCCATGAGAAACAGTGATAAGCCACACCGCCTGCACGGTGCAATTGAAAAGTCTAAGAGAGGTTTTATGCTGACATCATGTATTGAAATAATAATAATATTTTGTATTCTGATCTTTAGATCCTCTGGATTATGCTCACACCTCCTGGCACTGGTCTGCACTCTGATAAACTATCAGCAGCAAGGTCTGAAAGAAGTTCCAGCAGAGCTGTCTGTCACAAGTCTTCCTCAGCAGTGGCACAAGCCAAGGGGATCAAAGATCAACCCAGTTGTGAAACCCAAATCTCTGAATGTGAGTTCACCTTTTCCATTCCAAGCAGACATGATAGTAGCAAACCGCTGATCGATCCCGTATTAACTAACACATAGGACGGTCGACATCTCATCTCTGCCTTCGCTTCCAGAAAATGGAGTGCAAAGGGTGCTGAGCTTCCCCAGCAGTCTCTTACATCTGTTCATTCAGTTCCAGCTGCCACCTCAACCCTCAATTCCAGCTCCCCTTCTGCCTCTACTTTCGGTATCCAAGTTCGTCAGTTGGTCCCGTCTGCTTCCCCAACCCCTCTCCAGACTCCCCAGCTTCACCAACTACTATTTGACTGAATCCTACTCTCAGTAACCTTGTGACAAGGCTGGCTGAGTGATGATGTGAGACCCAGGAAAGGAAACACACACAGGACGGTGAAATGATGAAGATGCTTGCTTGCGCCGGTTTATTTCAAATAAAAAGGTTGTACAAAGCAGAAAACACAGACTGAACAAACAAAATGGCGCGTTGGCCAAAGTAAATAGACAGACAAACAAAATGGACGAACAGACAAATCAGTACAGCGCTGGTGCTTCCAGCACGCAATAGCAATTATTATTTTTTGTTTATTTTTAGTTTTTACCTCTTCTCCACACCCGTTCTCCACTCACGAACACACAACTGCACACAGGGGTGGGGCACATTGCCACAAACCTCCTTCAATCAGTTCAGCATTTCATGTCTGCAGCCCTTGCCCCTTCTTCGACAGCTTCATATTCTACAGCGTGGTCAGTGTTTTCAACCTTCTGTGCCCAGAATCGGATTCATCCTATTCCTTCAATTAAAACCGGATCCTGGCTTTCATCGTCCCGCTAGGGATTCTCTCCATCTCCCCCCATTCTCTCCATACCAGCAGTTCGCCTGACCCCTCATGGGATTCTTAAGAGCTTTCCCTCTGCCTCACCTTCCCGCTTGTCTAGATCAATTGACATTCTCCATTTGCTCATTCTGCTCTTTGGAAAGGCCACTTCTCCCCCTACAAAGATCTACCTATGGAGATCATCTGCATCTCAGCCTTCTTCGGTCACCTCAGAAGCTCTGAATTCACAGTTTCTTCTACTTCTAGTTTCCCCGTGGTGGGTATTCATTTCTGTGACCTTTCTTCTATTTCAGATGCTTACTTCATCATTCGGCTTCGTACCTCCAAGACGGATCAATTTCAGCGTGGTCAGTTCATTCAGCTGTCAAGTAGAGTCCCCTATATGCCCCTCCTTTTCAACGTCAGGGTATCTCCCCAGCAAGAAACCCTGCCCCACCCCACCCCTTCTCGGACCCTGTGTTCATCGATTCCTCTCGTTCCTATCATCACTCGTCACTGCTTCTCAACCCACCTCTCCATCCTTGCCTCCAGAGCAGGCCATCCTCCTCGACTCTACCCCTACTAACTACACATCCTACTAACAAAATCACGAACCATCCCTCTGTTTGTCTCGTTTGTCGTTCTGGTCTTTTGTTTATGTTATGCGTTGGCAAGTGCTGTCTTTTGTTTGTCTCACGGTATGGGAGATTTCGTTAGGTGCTGGGGGTCCATCCTATGGGGGGCAAATGAGTCTCACTTCTCCAACCTCAGGGCTAGGCATCCACCTCCCTTACCTTCAGGGGGGTTCTCACCATGTGAGTCAGAGCGGACCCCCGGCCACTCCATGCTTTGTCCTTATTCAAGTCCCAGACAGCGTGAAGTCTCAGCCAATCGGTCGGCCAATGTGTCGGCATTGTTGCTCTCAGGCAGTGACCACTTTTCAATCCTGTTTTTGGTTGCTAGGTCCTCTGCCCCTGGGATGTGTCGGCATCGTCGCCCTCAGTCAGTGACGACTTTCTATCCTACTAACTGCTCCTTTCTGTTTCTGCTGCCCTATTCTTACACCCCCCAGCTCACGCCCCGTGAAATACTGGTTAAAAAAACAACTTGTGAAAAACACAGTGCCCTATTTATAATTCATAAACAAAGTTGTTTATCACACCATGTTACGTTCATCTCACCCTTGAGCAGTTGTAAATATCTTTTGTAATGTTGTCAACATTACAAAAGATACTTACAAATCAAAGCTTTAACCCACCACAAACACTGTTCAAGCTTTATTTTATTATTTATTTATTTATTTATTTATTCATTTATTTATTTATTTATTAGCAGATGCCCTTACCCTGGGCAACTTACAGTTGTATACAAAAAATACATATCAAGAATTACAGTACAATTAAGAGCAAAATACAAAATACAATGACTTCAGTCCTAATAAGAGCACATTTTAGTCATGGGTAATAGGAAAAATTTAACACCCTGGATACGATCTGGGTACCTGCTGTCTGAGTTGCAGGTTCCATAACAGCAGTGTTTGACCATCGTCGTTTTTTTTAGCCTTTAAAAAACATTAGTTACCATACGAATGTATGTATGTGTTGCTTGGAGTGACCAAGAAAATGGCCGCCAGGGTAACCAACAGTTGTTAACATGGGTCACGTGATACAAGGAGCTGATGCCATTGGCTAAACACAAGGATTTGATTGACAGCCAGGATCGGTCTATTAGGAACCATTGTCCAAATACCTTAAATTGCTTAGATACTTATCAACCAATATATATATATATATATATATATATATATATATATATATATATATATATATATATATATATATACTGTATATATATATGATTAAGTACATAAGTAGACTGCCGCCTGAAACAATTAAGTTCGCCTCGATGCTCTTTTGACAATAGCACACCTTTCTCTGGTTCTCCAGTGGCAAACTGAACTAAGCTGCACTTAATGCTAATGTACACAAATGATGCACAAATGATATGCTAAACAGTATTGTGTACCCCACAATGCTAATCAATCATGGCAGAGCCCACGGGGAGCAACGATCCAGGGGCCAAGTCTTCTTAAGACTAAACTTAAGAAAGTTTATAAGAAAATATTTAAGTTCATAAGATTGTTCTTAAGTTCAAGTCTTCAATTTTTCTTACGATCGTCCTAAATTTCTTATGAAATTAAATATTGTCTTAAAAAAAAAATTCTGAGTAATATAGGCCTAAGGCAAACTGAATTTAAAATACATGTATTGTGATTTAGCTAAACACGTGTTACATTTTAATTAATATATGTATGTATTTATTTATTTATTTATACCCGTATACGTATTACAGAGTATTACTAAAATAAATAAATAAACCACGGAAATCAATCCTCATTTGCATAAATATTAATGTGAATGCAGACTTCTGTTAGTTTCATCTGAGCAATTTATTTTGTTCCTCTTATACATTTGGGCAAATCTAAACAGAAATAAAACAACAATACAATGACTATTTCAATAATTGTCAGTGACAGGCTTTTTAACTAAATGGGGATGCTGTGATTCGTGTTCTTGTAACTCGACTTAATAGAAATGCAGCTGTAAAAAAAAAAATATATATATATATATATTGGAGCCCAACTCCTAGCAGCAGCACAGAGCTCTAGTTTTATAACTGACCAAAAATCGTGCTTCTACCTTGGAAATCTGTCCTTAGCACTACGGCTTCTGAAAATGGAGATAACCCCAGTGACTAGATTGTAGTGCAGCAGATAGATCATGGTCTTCTTAAGGGTAAAAACAGTCCCTAAAGACTGAAAACCTTTTAAATCCAGATGCATTATTATTATTATTATTATTATTATTATTATTTACAAAAAAGGAGACAAATTATGGTTAAATGTGTTTAAAACGTGTTTAGCTGTATTTGTTTGACACAAGCGAACTGCGCTGTGTAGGCCTACTGCTCTCAAATAACACAGTTTTTCTTTATAATAACCATATGTCATAATTTGTCTACGATGCGATTTTATTTAAGGCACCTTTGGAATAAATGCTATACGCTTTCGGTTCGACAGTATGAAACCAGTTGATTCATCAAATTTAATGAAGTGTGGCTCTAACACGTACTTAATTTCAATTGAGTTTACACTGTTTACACTGGCCTTCTTAACCAGCGTCTCTGGGTCTTCCCAATCACAGCTACCCGAATGCATAACCAAGCACAGTACTTATGGGCCGAGCAATCCCCCAAGGCCCGCCTCTCAGCCACTCAGAGAGAGGGAAAGCCACATGCCCTCTTCCCCACCTTTCCGTGTCATCACCATGACTGACAGGCGGATCTTACGAGGCTGCTGCCCTCTTCCTGCAGAACTACGCATGTGCCAGACAGTCAGCACAGATCTCCCCCGTTACAATGGGTATTATAGGCCATAACAGATAATCGCTAAACTGATATAAACTAATTACAGAGTATAGATACTGAAGCATATATTATTGGTAATCAAACGCATTGGAAATTACACTCACCATGCAGTGTTGCCGATCTGCCACAGGTTTGGAAGGGTCCACAACTCTATTTCTTGTCGATCCCCATTTAGTCGCTGCCTCTGTTGATCAGTGGGATCCCGCTGCCTTGCTGGCCATTCAAAAATGTAGGGTTTTGGCCCCTGTTCCCTAAAATTACTTGGGTCTTCGACTTCATCTTCGTTGTTTTCAGCGGAAGTTGCCATGTGTGTTTACCTTTTCCTAATTCAAACTGGTCTGATCTTGGTCTACTGCTGATGGAAACGAACTGGACTGATTTCAAATTGCTTTCAATCAGGGGCAGTTGGAAACGAGGCATAAAACTCACCACGTGCTAATGAATAACAAGCTTCCATCACAGATAGCTGGACTGATCTCTATAAATATATGCACTTCCATGGTTTCCAAGTTGCTCTGCCAGGGATAATAAACATTGCAGTTCCACCAGTCTCAGTTCTCCTTGGAGTCTCTGTCAGTGACTCCTGTGAGTTGACAGCCTTTGCCAGTGTAAATCAAACACTGGAAACCCTTTCATGGAATTGATTGACTTCTTTTGCTTTGTTTTATCACACATCTACTGATCTCAATAAAGACACCCTCTTGATAGCTAGTGATATCTTCTCAAGGGTGAACATGAGTGGATTTGAAAAATGCTGGAACATTGCTTGTTGTTTTGTGTGTTTCATTTTTAAATGTCATCTGTTGGGGATATAATTGAGACAACTGTACATCACACTTAACTTTTACATTTATCCTGAGCCCTGCGTATCCAGTTGTAACAAAACATAATTAGTAGGGGTGTGCAGAGAACCCATTACTCATACTCAGATTTTACTCAGATGAAGTCACTGGTTGTGGGCTGGGCTAAAATTGGTGCTCTTAAAATACATCTCTGACCATATTGGGCATTGCTAGGGGCAGGAGTCAAGGTCAGTTGTTCATATTTTTTGGCAGTGGAGGACTGAACTGGCCTAGGGGCAGGGCTGGTGGAGTCTTCAGGGTACGAGGCTGACTCTGAATCGGAAGAATGCTGCAGCTGTGCAGACACACTGATTCCAACTCCGCACCACTACTGTCCAACCAGAGCAGTAGATGTTGCTGAAGCGTTCAACATCTACAATTTCCTCCTCATTATCACTGTGAGTCTGCTCAAATTGAGTGTTCATTTCTGAGTCTCTGGTGATAATAGTAAGCGCCATCGGGGGACAAACAACTTCTGCTACACTTTTTGCAGTAGAGAAAGCTGGCGCTGAGGTAGGGAGAAAGGACTGTTTAGTGTAGACCCAACCTGCACTGTCCCAGCAACAACATTCGTGTTCTGTAGGACCTTAGACTGAGACTTTGGAGGCGGTACTGCTGCATTGCATGTGCATGGGCCAAGTACTGGGCTACACTTGAAACCTTGCTGCTGGCATTAGACCAGGTCCTTTTAAGATTTTTCATATGGGGCTGTAGTGGGCCATAGTGCTTTTGTTTAGTAAAGACCAAAGGGAAAGATGAAACTGTATTTTTATAATGTGTTATTTTTTGGGGATATTTCATTTTTTGCTGAAAACAATGACATCAAAGTAAATAATGAGTTTCTTGTAAACACTGTAGGGAGTTGTGTAACACTTGTGCATCCGACCCTTTAGAAGAGCAGTGTTTTTGCCATCCACTATCTCAAAGATTTCTAATCCTGGTCAATAAAATGCTTATTATTAAAACTATTTTTATTCAGATGTTATAATATTAACTGTATTTGATTGCAGGGTTGCAATGTCAGTCTTCAATCACATCCTGGTCTATGAGTAACACAATCCCATTCCTATGCTCTTATCACATTTTAATGGTTTAAGAATGCAGCTTTCTGTATGTTGTCTGTGTCATTTTTCTAAGCAGCAGCTTGTACCTTTCTGAATGCTGTATATCATTTCAGACTATTTCAGACTACAGGCATATCTCATTTTCCATAGATTTCTGAAGCATAGACAGTTCAAGGTAGTAGTTTCCAATACAGTGCTGTTCTACGTAACGTCCCATGTTGTGCACAGGGAAATCAAGCATATACCACATCAAAAACAAGAGATGCGCAAGAAAAAAGACATGTTGGGTTTGAAGTTGCGGGTGGTAGCTGGAGGATTTAATAAAAGCAGGCAGGGAATTTCAAAGCATGGACTGCACTTGCCAGACTTAATACAGACTTTCACTATTGATGACGTTGAAGTATCATAAGATCTCAAATTCCATTTGGATGGGCTCTCCGGGAAGAGTTAGATAAATAAAAACTTTGATTCCATTGTCTTTTATTTCCAGGTAGGGTTTACAAAATGAAATAATTCTCACCCACTGTGGCAAAGTGGTGAGTGAATACAGGGGAGTGCAGTGCAGAGCGGATACAAAACAGATAGACAATGATTTCCAGGTGCAAGGGTGTTTATTGAATAATGTCCAGAGCCTTATGGCAAACACCTGTAAATAATAATGTTGGAGTGATACAGCGGCATGTATCACTCGGTATTTGTAATTCCCCGGGTTTGACCCGTAACCAAAAGTCCAGTTTTACACACCAACACAAAACACAAAACACAGTTCTTAGTGACAGTGAATACGTGCAAGTGGTGTAATACAGTTCTCCGTGAAATGCAGGGGTGAAAGTGATGTCCGGGTTGATGCTGGCTTTCGCTACAGCTCCGGATCGTGCAACTGGTAGTCTATTAACCCTTTGCAGTCCATTTATTAAGTCAGTGTCAATCGTGTCAGGTCAAATTTATTTTCACACGCGCAGTTAATTTTAGACGTGCTGTTTAAAAGTATTTTTTTCCCCACAGTCAAACGGGTCCGACATTGCAATTATTCCTATCCGGTCCAATGTCGGACCCTGTCCGACATCATCAAAAAGATGCAAAAAACAGGTTTCTAGTCGTTTTTTCTCCGGAAAAAGCTGAGAAAACCATTCAATGGCCGAGTGAGAGCGACAGGAGCCGAGACAAGCCGAAAAAAGGGCATATCTCATGAATAGTCATACTTGCCCCTGGCATCAGATACTTGGCGGCCAAAGGAAACAAGCTGGCTGCTACTGCATCAGCGCTCAGAGAATATCACTAACATTTGCAGAGCTTTTTTCAGATGTTTTAGTAATAAAATAATGACTTGGATCGCATTATTATATATAAAACGAGTGATCAAGAGATGATTTATCAGTATGTACTATTATTAAGAGTTATTTGAAAAATATAGCGAACGAGGGGTGGGGCAGTGCTGGAGATGCAGTACTGAGTGACCTGTTGATATGCAGTGCCTTTTAACCTGTTTTATTGTGAAAAAAATACTTTTAAACATCGCGTCTAAAATAAACTGCGCGTGTGAAAATAAATCGGACCTGACGCGCCTGACACGTACTGAATAAATGGACCGCAAAGGGTTAAGTGGACTCTGTTCCTGTTACACATTGCGCTCACACGTCGAGAGGGAGATCTAACACCAAGCACTATTCGATCTCTGTCACATATCCCACCGCTCAGAGAGAAGCCGAAGGAACACTCGGCTAAATCTACCTTTGCCATTACTCCCCCCTCCCGGGAAAAATAATCCGCATTTTGGTGGTATTTCCCCGCACGGTGTACCATGTGGTACATGAAGGGCTGCAATGCCAGATACCACCGAGGTATCCGGGAATTGCTGTCCTTCATTGTGCTTAACTACTTGAGTGGGGCGTGGTCAGTGACGAGAGCAGGTTGTATCTCAAAGAGTGAGTAGCCCATTTGATGGCCAAACACTCTTTTTCGACAACGGAGTAGTTGCGCTCCTGAGGGAGCATCTTTTTACTTATATACAGAATGGGATGTTCTACTCCATCTACCATTTGGGACAGGACTGCACCCAAACTGACATCCGACGCATCGGTGTGGAGGATGAATCTCTTGGTGAAGTCTGGAGTGATAAGAGCGGGGGCCTGGCAAAGTCTCTGCTTAACAATATCAAATGCCCCCTGACATTCTTCTGACCACTTAATTGAATCTGGTGCACTGTTCCTGGTGAGGTCAACTAAGAGATTTACCACTGTAGCATACTCGGGGATAAAGCGGCGGTAATAACCGGCTAACCCCAGTAGAGACCTCATCTGAGCCTTGGTTCTGGGGATTGTCGCGTCCACCAAGGCCTGGACCTTGGTTACAATGGGTTTCACCCTGCCATTGCCCATTATAAATCCCAAGTACTGTGTCTCTTTTTTGGCAAACGCAAGTTAGCTGTCAGCCGGGCTGCCCTTAGAGACTGGTGGAGTTGTAAATCACATCATCAATATACGCTGCCGCATATTCACGATGTGGATGTAAAACCTGGTCCACAAGTCTCTGGAAGGCAGCGGGCGCACCATGTAGCCCAAATGGCATGGTTGTGAAATTAAACAACCCCTCTGGTGTTGAAAATGTTGTTTTCTCTCTAGAACTACAAGTTTATTTATTATTATTTGTTTATTATTATTTGTTTATTTAGCAGACGCCTTTATCCAAGGCGACTTACAGAAACTAGGGTGTGTGAACTATGCATCAGCTGCAGAGTCACTTACAACTACGTCTCACCCGAAAGATGGAGCTCAAGGTGGTTAAGTGACTTGCTCAGGGTCACACAATGAGTCAGTGGCTGAGGTGGGATTTGAACCGGGGACCTCCTGGTTATAAGCCCTTTTCTTTAACCACTAAACCACACAGCCCTATATATCCCACAATATCCCTTTGTCAGATCCAGAGTGGAAATAAACCTTGCCGTCCCCAGTCTATCTAGAAGCTTGTCGACCCGAGGCATGGGATACACATCAAACTTGGCAATAGCGTTTACCTTGCGCAAATCAACACAGAAGCAGTTGGTGCCGTCCTTTTTGGCCACTATCACAATTGGACTACACCACTCGCTCCTGGAAGGCTCAATCACCCCAAGTTCAAGCATGTCCCATACCTTTTTGCGAACGCCACCTCGTCGACTTTCTGGAATCCGATAAGGTCTCTCTCACACTTTGACACCTGAGGGAGAGACAATGGCATATTCAACAAGGTTAGTTTTACCAGGCACGTCAGAAAAAACATTGTTGAATTCCTCAATTAACATACGCAGCTCATGTTGCTGATCAGGAAGTAACTGTTCCCCCATCGAAATGTCTTTTGTGCTAGAGGTCTCTAGCTCAGGGCCCAAATCATCTTCTATATTGCCTGGGGCTATAAATAAGGCCTCCCTTGTCTGCCAGGGCTTTAATAAATTTATATGATAAATTTCTTTTTCATTACGGTGATCGGGCTGTCTAATTTCATAATTTACCTTTCCTATAGCCTGAATCACTTCATATGGCCCCTGCCATTTAGCACATACTTTTGATTCTGAGGAAGGAAGCAGCAGCATTACCTTGTCTCCAGGTCGAAAGGTTCGAATTAATGCATTTTGATTGTAATGCTGCTGTTGTCGGTGCTGAGCCGATTTGAGATTGTCCTGGGCCAAACGACCGACCAAATCTAAGCGATCTCTAAGTAGGAGCACGTGCTGCACTACATTTTTGGACGAGCCTTTGTGCTCCTCCCATCCCTCTCTCAACAGATCAAGAATGCCGCGAGGCTGTCGGCCATACAAGAACTCAAAGGGGAGAACCCTGTTGAACTCTCGTCACCTCTCTCACTGCAAAAGGAGGTAGGGAGAAGCGATGCCCAATGTTTTTGATCCTGATTCACAAATCGTCTCAGCATTGCCTTCAAGGTCTGATTAAAACGTTCCACCAAACCGTCCGTCTGTGGATGATAAACAGACGTCCTGATGGGACCTATTTTTAATATTTTGTATACTTGCTGTAACGTGTTAGACAATAAATTAGTTCCATGATCAGTCAAGATCTCCTTGGGGATCCCTACTCTAGCCATAATCTGCACTAGCTATTTGGCTATCGCAGCGGCACTAGTGGACCTCAATGGAACTGCCTCCGGGTATCGCGTTGCATAATCTACCACTACTAATATACTCAAAGTCAGAAGGTAGCAAAGGGCCCACTATGTCCATTGCAATACGTTCAAAGGGTGTGGACCCTCTTGACTGGCAGTCTGAGCATGTGGCTACATATTTCGACACATCAGTATGAAGACCTACCCAATAGAATTGAGTCAATATCCGCTCCCTTGTCTTGTCAGCTCCGAGGTGCCCCGCAAAAAGGATATCATGCGCCAGCCTCATGACCTCGGTCCGACAAGACGGGGGAACCAATAATTGTGTTACAGGCTGTCCTGTGCCCGCGGCTAGATTTACCCTATATAGTAATTGCCCCTTGATACTGAAGTGTGGATATACTAGTGCCTCAGTGCCATCAACATCCTTACCTTCAATAGACCGGACCTGTCCCCAAGCATGCACTAGTGACCGCTCATTATGTTGGCCCCACACTATGTCTGCGCTTGAGTGCCACATGTCCGGTATATTTAGAGTGGCGGGAGTAACATCTGCCCTTGATGGCCCAGTAACCTTGCCCTCTCGGTCACACTGCATTCCGACCCCCTTTGACTGGCGTTTGTCACCATTGTAGCAGGCTCCCACCAGCTCCCAGCCTTGTCTCATTAACGCTCCCTCCCATTTCCACATCCTTCTCTCTTTATTTGTTTTTCTCGGTCAGAACAGGGGAGAAAACATTTCAGTTTGAAAGGGAAACACATTACCAATCATTTCCCTTTTATCTTTCTCTGCCACATTTACGTGTGCGGTCAGGACTGCCATTAATTTCACCAATTCTCTATAGTCTGGCCAGTCTCGAACCAGAATAATTGGGTGTGGTAACCTTTCCGCCACCCCCACTATCAGGTGACGTTTTATCAGGCCGACTGATAAATATACTTTGACTGTGAGGTATGTTGCCGTGTCTCCATGGATACAGGAGATAGCCACCTGACCTTGTGGCTGCCACAACGCACCGCCCAAGAGAGACGTTCTAATTAAGGTCTGACCACACCCTGTGTCCACTAATGCATGGGTTTTTACATTTCCCAAAATTGCATTAACAATACAAGGCCCCTCCCGACCATTTTCCCCTCGTTCACCTGCTTCTGATGCCAGATTGCATGTGGCCATGTCACACTCCATCGCAGATGGGCATGACTTGGCCTGATGACCCGGCTGGTGGCACCTAAAACAGGTAGGGGGAAAGGAGGGCACAGAGGTTAGATATCTGTCCCGCTGCTGGTATGGCAGCGGGGCGGGGGCAGCACCTCTACCCCAGCTGGGGGGTCAACCTTGGTCTCCATGGAGGGGAGGCAAGGTTGACCATTGGGGCCGGCGGTCTAGGTCGTTGAGGATGCTCCGCGGTGTTGGAGTGGTGAGTAGCCCGGACTGGGCTGACACCAGGGAGTCCTTGAAGTCCTCTGCGAGTTTTACTGCCTGGTCCAGGGTGTTGGGGTTGTGGCACCATATCCACGCCTGGGTCTCGGCGCCGACCACAGCCATGTCCCCTATTTGTACCTTAAATCACGCCCCCTTGGTTAGTGAGTGCAGCCATTTCTCCTCCAATCTGCAGTTGCCACATCACTTTCCCTCTGGAGCGATGACTTAATGTACTGCAGCTGTGCCCCCTTTCTAGATGGCCAATTTCCACCTAATCCTGGGAATGAATTGTCAGGCCACTCTGTTCCCTTTATACAACGCCCAAACAGGTTGGGAAGAGAGATTTATCATCAAGAATCATTCTGTCTCTGTCACAATCACCTACATTGTATTGTTTTTGGTATTAGAGAGTTCTAGAATTTCGGCGTAATAGACCTAGGACCCTGTCCAGTTATCGTCATTGGAGGGACTCGGAGAATAGCAGAGATGTTACATTGTGATGAAATGTTTAGCAACTGTCAGTAAATGTGACAAATTCATGATGTATGAAGAACACAGTCATTTGCTCTTTAGAGTTGAGTGTCTTGTGACCCAGGACTGACCTTAATGTTACATTTGAATTATAACATAGCTATCCTTAAAGTGGCTTTTAGAAAGTACCAAGTAATACAAGCGATGGTAACTGCAGTTATGTATTGCTAACACTGTATAAAACAAAACCCAGCACAGTTGTTATTTGGTAATTCGTTTTTTAAAGATGCTGTAACGATGATGATGTAATGATAGTAAAATAATGATAATGATCATTAAAATGTAACCCAAGGGCAGGGGTGCACATTTCCTGTCCTCAAGGCCCAGAGCCCTCCTGGTCTTTGTTCCACCTGTCCCCTGAATTACTGAACTGAACCCATGCAACTTTCTTGCATGTCCTAATCGATTAATTATTGATTGATACAGTATCTATAAAACCTGGAGGACCATAGTACCGCGCCCTGCCCAAGTGTAAGTGTGAGGCACAATGAGAATCTTGCCCAATGTGTACTGTATAATAGACAGTAAAAAGGAACACTATTGAAATTATTATAATGCAATAATTATTGCATACATTGTACATACATGTATGTACAAACTAAAATATACAGTAAGTTTTAGATAAGTCTGTGTTAAGGAGTTTTAACAAGGAGTTCCGAAGCTGCTCTTCGGTTCTAGTTGCCTGCCATAGAACTGAAAACCAGTGTAACAGGCATCTTGGTTGTCCTTTAGTTACTTTTATTTTCACGTAATGTTTTTATATGTAGTAAATTAGGATTTACAATATAGTTTTTATTTATATAAACATTTGCTTGAATTATTATTGGTTTAAGTTTTACCTGATTTGATTGCACTCGCTGATGCCTGTGTTGCCTTTCTTTTGTTGACATGTCGGTTCCGCGTTTCCCCTCTCCCCAGAGTGCATTGATTGGCCACCAAGAATGTCTTCTGTCTCCAGCCCTAGTTGTCATGGTGAACCACAGCCAAGTGATATCATTGGCTAGTTTACAACTTGCTCCTCCAATAGTCTGCGCTTCCTATTTTCGCCACAGCGTTCAAATGTCCTGTGGTTGATGTAAAGTGGAGTGGAGGGGCCCCCTTGAGCTGAGGTAAACTATCGAACCAGGCGAGAGCAGAGTAAGCGAGTGATTTTAACAGCATGAAACATTGGGGCGTTCACACTGAACGCGACGCGCATGCTGCCTCCTTGCACGTCGCTCTGTGTCGCTGCAGACCACTGTTCATACCGAAGGCGGCAAGGGGAAAGTCAGTGGATAGTTTCTTTCTTTGATTGTGAGTTCTGAGATGTGTCTGGTTTGCTGGGTATGGGCAAAGAGAGTGTAAAGTAAAGGGTTCATTATACATTAATATTATTGAGCATTATCATATAAACATGATTTTTTTTTAAAAAACAACTGCTGTCATCACGTCATGTGAAACTTTTGTAAGGGAAACTGTAAAAGAGGCAATATTCAGTGGTACTCAGATAAGCGCCTTTGACAACCCGATAATTAATTTGGAATCATGAACAGCAACGGAAAAAAGATAATTGCGATTGCCCTGCTCTACTGCAGAAAGAAAAAAAATACACGGACATTGTGGGGCCGTGACATCCTCAAGCAAAGGAGAAAGTACAGTGAATACCACTGGCTTATACAGGAGCTCCGATCTGATGAGGATAGATTCCAAATCTACTTTTGGCTTGATCATCCCCAGTTTGATTGCCTCCAAAGTAAAATTGGTCCAATTATTACAAGAATGAGGATTAATTATTGAGAAGCCATCAGCCCAGCAGAGCGCCTTGCAATATGCCTCAGGTGAGTTTCTGATAATTATATCAAATCAATCAATCAATCTATCTATCTGATCTTGTACAAATATATTTTAAAAATATTTAATTTGTAACTATAATAATTTAAAATGTGTATTTTTTCACAGTTAGTATTATCTGACCAGTGGCAACGCGTGGGGGGGGGGGCACGCCTGGTCACGTGCCATCCCAGAATTCTGCCAGGCAGTGGCTTAGGCACTGCGTTAGGATCGTTCACACTGAAACATGTGTAAGAAATAAAGAAATTGCAATATTGTTATATTTTTCGCTTCCCATTATAGTCTACCTGTGTGTTCACACAGGACGCGGGGAGGACGTGGCATGGGTGGCGCAGATTTTTCTTTTCGCTCACGGAGCGAACTTTTTATTTACCGCGTTGCTATCAACCAATGAGAATACATAAGCAAGCTGCACTTGCTCAACCCCACGCACAGATCCATGTAACATATAGGCTATGATTACTACCTGATGCGATCTAATTAGAACCGGACTCGAGACTACCTCCTGAGGTGGCTTCGAGTCCGGTTCTCGAATCTGATATTAAATACTGCGTAGTGAGGGCAAACCGTATTTAACACTTTTAAGCCGGCTTAAATGCAACTAATACGGTTTTAAGGCATAGTGTGGACAGGGCCAGTGTCTTAGAACGCCAGCCGTTCTAAGCGCCAACCGTCAAAGGGCCACACGACCACGGGCAGTCTGAGCTGTAGCAGGCTAAGGGCCACACAACCAAGGGCTTTTTGGATTTTCGAACTACTTAGAACCGCCACGTGGGTCACTGTGACCCATACATTTTTAAACTGCTTCGTTATGAAAATTCACAATCATAACAATCTCTGTCTCGTAGTTAGTCTACAAACAAAGGCTTGAAATAAAAAACAAAACAAAAAAAAAAACACGTGTGCTTGGAGGAGGGGGCGTGTCTTCTTTGCTGCATTTACACAAAAAAATAGTATCGTGCTGTTTAAAGGTATGCGCTGTTTAAAAGTATTTTTTCACAGTAAAACAGGTTTAAAAGGCACTGCATATCAACAGGACACTCAGTACTGCATCTCCAGCCCCGCCCCACCTCTCGTTCTCTATATTTTTCAAATAACTCTTAATAATAGTACATACCGATAAATCATCTCTTGATCACTCGTTTTATCACCAAACTCCTCAATAATGCGATCCAAGTCATTATTTTATTACTGTAACATCTAAAAAAAGCTCTGCAAATGTCTGTGATGTTCTTTGAGTGCTGGATGCAGAAGCAGCTATTTTGTTTGTTTATGTCCATGTTACCTATGTGATGCCGGGTCTATCAGTATTCATGAGATACGCCCTTTTTTTTTGGCTTCTCTCAGCTCCTATCGGCCTCACTCGGCCATTGAATGGTTTTCTCGGCTTTTCGGAGAAAAACGACTAGAGACCTGTTTTTTTGTGTCTTTTTGATGATGTCGGACAGGGTCCGACACTGCACCGGAAAGGGAAAATTGCAGTGTCGGACCAGGTCCAACGTAGGACCGCAAAGGGTTAATTAGGTGCTCTACTGTTGTGAGTGTGGTTAAACTGAATAGAAGTTGATTTGCAATTTGATTGGTTTCCACGCAGCTTTTTGTAGTTGTGTGATCCCATTGAAGTGCATTGAAGCTATTGTATTGCTTAAGTATTGTCTTTAGCGCAGTTTAGCAGCTGTTAACCAGTTCCCTTGCAAAGTGAGGGTGTGAGGAGAGGCTGTTGGAGAAAATCCAAACCTAGCAGCACTCTGGAAAATGCCAACTACTAGACAGATCTGTACCCTCCCCCCACTGCTCCTGCTCCCACTACTACTGTACCTATCTGTCTCACCTGTCCTGCTATGACTGTCTCTCACATCCCTGTTATTCTGAACTCTTGCTCCCATCCTCTGTCCTCTCTCCACCACTACTCCCATAACCCCTCTAACCTCATCCCTCTGCTTTTCCCCCTCTCTGCCCGCCCCTCTCCTCCTCAACCCTGGCTCTCCTCTGTGCTCTGCGTGCAAGAACAGAACTGTGCTGTGCTGAAAAGAAATGGAAGAGATGCCCTCCTTCTCTCCCCTCTCAGACTCTGACCTCTCCTCCCTGCTCCAGGGTCACAAACCCACCACGTGCGCCCTGGACCCCCTCCCCACTCACCTCTTTCAAGCTGCTGCTCCTGCTCTACTCCCCTTCGTCTCCTCCCTTCTCAACACCTCTCTCCTCTCTGGCCTCTTTCCCTCTGCCTTTAAACAAGCCTCTATCACCCCCTCCTCACCCCACCTCCCTCCAGAACTACCGTCCTCCTGTCTCCCTCTTACCCTTCCTCTCTAAACCCCTTGAGCAGGCAGTACACTGCCAGCTCTCTGCTTTCCTGTCTAACCACTCTGCTCGACCCTCTCCAATCTTGTTTCCGCTCTGCTTACTCTACTGACACTGCTCTCGTGTCTGTCACTAACTCGCTAAACTCTGCCCGTGCTGCCTCTCTCTCTTCTCTCCTAATTCTGCTCGATCTCTCTGCTGCCTTTGACGTTGTTGATCACTCTACTCTACTATCCTCCATTGCTGACCGGGGAATCTCTGGCACTGCTCTGGCCTGGTTCTCCTCCTACCTCTCTGACAGCACCTACCAGGTAACCTGGCGTGGCTCAACCTCCACACCTCACTCTCTCTCAACAGGAGTCCCCCGAGGATCATTTCTAAGCTGATGATGCTCAGATCTTCCTCTCCCTCCTGAGCCCACTGCACCCAGTTACCTCCAGACCCTCATCTCTCCCTACACCCCCACCCGAACTCTCTGCTCCGCCTGCACTAGAAGACTGGCTGTACCTCCTCTACGTTCCCCTGCCTCCAGAGCCCCTCCTTCTCCACCCTCGTCCCGCAGTGGTGGAACGACCTTCCTACGGATGTCAGGACTGCCCAGTCCCTGGCCACCTTCCGGCGCCTCCTCAAGACACCTCTTTAGACAACACCTGTAAAACTCAACTCTTCCCTTCTGGACAATATAGCACTCTGCCTTTAATGCACTTTAACATGTACTTATCTGCTACTGTATTTAATCATGCATTTAACCCTATCTGTAGTACTTTGTATTTCACTTGCACTCGTATCTAACCCTGATGTATCGATCAACACTGTTTTCTGCTCTTGAACTGCCCCTGTATCAAACTGTACTGTGTTTTGTATTTGCTCTTATTAGGACTGAAGTCACTGTATTTTGTATCTTTCTCTTAATTGTACTGTAATTCTTGACATGTATTTTTTGTATACTATGACGGCTGTACGTTCGAGAAGCCCACCCCTCGCTCCGAAAAACACCTTTTGTACACAGAATATTTTACGAATAAATTAAGTAAAACAATAAAGATGTTTTTTTTATTTAGAAAATAATCTGAATTTACTATTCATAATCATAGTGAACTATTTCTGTTCTGTACTGGTCATACTTTATTAATACATTTGATAAACTCCTCAGCCTTAAATGAAATGTAAAAGAAAAATAAACGTGAAGGATAACGTTCATGGAACTGTCCCTGTTAAATCTGTTTTGACCAAGTAAGTTACATGCAGTTCTGTACTTGGCCCCGATGTGCTCCTGCAATACAAGCTTACTTCATAGAGTTTGCAAGCATCATCTATTACATGTACATAAAACAACGTGTATTTTAATCATGAAAAAAGTGATTAAGAGGAACGGTGATACTCGTGGGTGGTGGTGTTACCTGAATCCTGCATGCTCTGTAACGACCTCTTCTAAAATATCACCAGATGGATGATTTCATACCTTTTGCAAGCGGGAAATAGGTCATTTTGTTACGTGCACAAATTGTTTACTATCTGACATTTTATTTTGTTTGTTGAGTTTCAACACAGAAGACGTTCCATGATAGTACTTGTAAAAACTTTTGATGCGCAGAATTTTAAAATGAAAAAACTTGCTTATAGTAATCGTTTACTAATTTATAAAAATATAGTATAGCGATTGTTTTTAGCAAATATACTATCTACTATCCACTAACGTCTTAAAAATAAATAAATAAATAAATAAATAAAGGGTCTTTAGTAAACTGAAATCTTAGTGGCCTAAACTGAAGAAGGCCTATAAGATAAAGGCGTGAACCTAGTCCACTTTATTACTTCCTTCTAATTTATTTTACAGTAAACAGGTATACTGTATTTGATTTTGCATGACAGCAAAGCATACACAGAGACCATGCTTCCTTTTTTCTTTCTCCAAACTCGCACTTGAAGTACTAAAAATAACCCAGCCAAAAACGAAAAAAAAAAAAGTTAGTTTTATTTTCTAAATAAAAAACATCTTTATTGTTTTACTTAATTTATTTGTAAAATATTCTGTGTACAAAAGGTGTTTTTCGGAGCGAGGGGTGGGCTTCTTGAACGTGCAGCCATCATAGAGGGATAAATATGGGAGCTTGCCTCACGCAACGAATGAAGGCAGGCATGCCACAGGGCGCCCCTGGGGTCTAAACCCGGCCGGTACAGACGTGGATTACAGTAACCACAGACCTACATGCCATTTGCAGAAATGTAAGGTTTGTTGACAAAAGTATGTAAGAGTTTTTGAGCAAAATAAGTGAGAAAATCTGCCCCGAAGTTAGAAATGACCAACAATTTGATATATTTTTTTGTCCGAGGAGTTAGTCTCTGGCATCACTGAAAAACATAAAATATATAGATTGGATAGATTGACTTAATTAAAATAAATAAAGAAAGAATGAATACAAGTAACATACGCTAAACTATACTGAAAGATTGCCTTTTAAAAACAAATGAACATCAACTGAAAACAAACAGAAAATAAAGAAAACACAAAAACATTAAATTACCTATGGCGTTTCAAAGAGACCTCCGATTGAAAGTGTACACCCCCGTTACTGATCGAACAAGTGGAGATACCTAGGGCGTGCGTGGAGGGTTCAAAAAAAAAAGTAACATCGTTGTCATGGTTCAAAAACAGCTGGGGGGTTTGTTCGAGATCTTAACATGTAAATTAAGCAAAGGTGTTTTGTGACCCTGCTTTACAAAGACAGGAAACGTCCTCAATAGTTCAAAGTAGTGTCAGCACCCATATTCAACTGTTCTGGACTTGTTTTGAGGCTGCCTGACCCGACGCCACAGACGTGTCAAACATAAACAGAAGAGCCAATACAAGGAATCTATTAACCCTAAAATAAAGTGCACGTGTATATGGGTACTGCTTCTTTGTATGTTTTTCGCATGGCTTCTAAATATATTATTCTTTGGGGGTTGTATTCTGTAAGAATGTGAAACAGCTAGTTTAGAGATATGCTGATTGTGGTGTTATGTTTAACAGGAATCTTTCTGTTTCAAAACAGCTAGTTTAGAGATATGCTGATTTTCTTTATACATACCGTGGTTAACATTGAAATGATTCCCTTTGTAAAGGGTATTTTGTATCCTCTTTATGCAATATGCTTTGTTGTTCTCATTCATACTGTTTGTAAATTCCCAGTCATTCTACAAGGTAATGTATGCTTGGTTTAATCTTTCTTCTTTTATAACATATCTGTTATAATTTGACAGCAAAAAATCTTCCATTTATTAATTCTGCGTCAGGCTCGCCAGGTCTAATTAATTTTTTCACGCGCAGTTAATTTTAGACGTGCTGTTTAAAAGTATTTTTTTTTACAGTCAAGCGGGTTTAAATGGCCCTGCATATCAACAAAGCACTCACTAGGGATCTCCAGCCCTGCCCCACCCTTTCGTTTGCTATCGCTTTCACATATGCTACCAAATAAAAAATAATAATAATAATAGTCGTACATACCGATCAATCGTCTCCTGATGACTCGTTTTATCACCAAACTCCTCAATAATGCAACCAAGTCATTATTTTATTGCTATAACATCTCAAAAAAGCTCTGCAAATGTCCGTGATAGTCTCTGTGCGCTGATACTGTACTCCCAGCTTGTTTCCATACGCCCGCCCCATCTGATGCCAATGGGGTACTATGACTATTCATGAGATACGCCTTTTTTTTTTTTTTTATCGGCTTGTCTCGGCTCCTTCCGTTCCCACTCGGCCATTGAATGGTTTTCTCGGCTTTTCCGTTGAAAAAACGACTTTTTGCGTTTTTGCGTTTTAAAATAATGTCGGACCCAGTCCGACAAAGGACCGCAAAGGGTTAAGTCAGATAATGTAGTGGTAACATTTATCAACGTCTAAAATACCTTTAAATCGTTTTTTAGACTACGTTGTACATATTCAATTTGTGGCCGCTGCAGTATTAAAATCAACCAGCAGATGGCAGTATGCGTCAAAAATAAATTAAATAAATACATTTAAAAAAAAAAAAACTTTCTTCCTTCTTTTCTCTATAATTTCTTACTAGTCCTAACAAACCCCAAAATATATTCAGTTTTTAACAGAAAAAGATTATTATACCTAACCACGTATTATTTGTTCTTAAAATAGGTACATTAAGTCAAAGAATATAGTGGTAATATTTAAAAAGACCTTTACAACATATTCAGTCGTGTAATTACAAATATTATTCTTATACCTAACCACATATTATTTGTTCTTAAAATAGTCACATTAAGTCAATGAATATAGTGCTAACATTTGAAAAGACCTTCCCAACATATTCAATTTGTGACCGCTGCAATATTAAAATCAACCAGCAGATGGCAGTATGCGTCAAAAAAATAAATACATAAAAAAACAGACTCTCTTCCTTCTTTTCTCTATAATTTCTTACTAGTCCTGAGTAACCCCAAAATATATTCAGTTTTAACAGAAAAAGATGATTCTTATACCTAACCACGTATTATTTGTTTATAAAATAGTCACATTAAGTCAATGAATATTGTGTTAACATTTGAAAAGACCTTCCCAACATATTCAATTCGTGACCGCTGCAATATTAAAATCAACCAGCAGATGGCAGTATGCAGAATGCTTAATCCTGCCGCATTTATACAGTTTTTTAACATAAAAAAATATTATTCTTATACCTAACCACGTCTTGTATGGTCTTAAAATAATTACATTAAGACAAAGAACGTGGTGGTCAATTTTTTTAGCTTCAAAAATAACATTAACTAGGTTTTTAGAGTTCTCTGTAATGTAACCATTATGCAAATACAGGTGCATTATGGGTAGGCTCCTAAAAAACCCTAAATCCTTTACAATTCAGCCTGTGCTAACCTTTATTGGATTCAAAAACAACTTTAAATCGTTTTTTAGAATACGTTGTAATATTAAAATCAACCATTAGATAGAACCATGTGTATTATGGAATGTACACAGCTACCTACCACGGCCTGGAAATCCAACAGAAATGTAGGGCCCAGCACATTCGACACCTACTATTATGGATTAATATTTAGTATAATATGTGTATACTGATTATGAAACTCTTTCATATGCTTATGAACTCTTTGTTTGTTAATAATCTTCTGGTTATTATTGTTACGGATGGTCTTGAACATAATCAAAAAGGTTTAGGGACTCTCTGTTTGTTAATAATTTCAGTTATTATTACAGAGGGTCTTGAACGTAATCAAAAAAAAACACTACAAAATAACATGCTTTCTTTTTGTCTTTTCTTTGTAATAGTCTATAAACTAGGAGTACAACAGACAGCCATTTTTAGGGGAGGGTTATTTTTGAAGGACGTCCGGTTAATATCAGAAAAAAAGGGACTGGTCATAAGGGGTTATAAATGACTCAAAAGTGTGGGGAAAAGGGCTATAAATCAATCAAAGTGTGGGAAAAGGGGAGGGGCTTACTGGGCCATAAATCAATCAAAGTGTGGGAAAAAGGGGAGGGGCATAAATCAATCTATGGGGGGAGGGGCATAAATCAATCAGCGTGGGGAATAGGGGAGGGGCTTAAGGGGCATAAATCAATCAAAGCGTGGGGAAAGGGGCGGGGCTTAAGGGCCATAAATCAACCAATAGGGGCGTGGTTAGGGTCATAAATCAATCAACAGGTGTGAAAGGGACGGGGCTTGGGTCATAAATCAATTAAAAGGGGCGGGGCTTAGAAAAGTGACAGACACTGTTGTGCCTTTTCTACTGTTGTGTTATGTATGGATTGTTACTTTGTGTAATGTATTTTAATGGTTGAATAATCTTGGATAAAGGTGTCAGCTGAATTAATAAATAATTTTATACATGCAGAAATATACTTGTTTCAGTGCATTATTGGTTTCCCCAATCTTTTGTCCTATAATAGGTTAATCATTTTTTTTATTGTTACAAAAATATAACATTTTACTATCAGCATGTTGTCCTTGGGTTTTTAAAACCCTGATGAACAAATTCCATAACCATAGTTAACACATGCTTTCAGAACCATGCTTTCTGTATTTTAACCATAGTAACTACAGACAAACCACGATGGTACCATAATATAAACATAGTTACTGTGGTATTTCTATGGTTACCATAGAAAAACCATAGTATTTTTTCGTAAGGGATCGAAAACAATTTTGTGACACTTCGGTTTCAGCGCCAACGTAATTTACTGTATGGTTTAAAAAAAAAACTTTACGTGCTGTAGTTGGGATACAGGTTTGTTGTAGTATATCATGAAGGGCATTATAGCGGTGCGGTAATGTACTGTATGTCCACTGTGCTCTGAATCTATGTACTAGTATTAATAATTACTGTACCGTGGTCCTAAATATTCTCTCCCTGACTGTTCCAAAAAACTGGTCAAAACGGGAGACTTGGCAGGTATGCATTATACAGACACATTTTTTATACTGTTATGTTAATATTAACTTAAGAGTAAAATTATTTACCGGTCAGGGTACTTAGTCTTCAAATGTCGGGTAAAGTTAGACGATGTTCCAAGTTTTTCGCATATTTTTGTTTTACAGTGTAGACAAGAAGCAGCCTGCTTGTTCTTCTCCCGGTCAATAGTGTAATCTTTGAAAGAGAACTCCACCACCGCAGGTACTTTCAGTGTGCTGCTTTCCATATTGTCGAATATACAGTTAACTTACACCAATATCTTCTTCCCGCCTCATATTATGCTTGATTTCGGCTTGCTGCTTATGATGTTTTGATCATAGAACGGTGCTATAGGCTAGGAAAGTGTTTCCTTAGCAACGGTCTTGACATTCACTCCACGAGCCTGTTTATGCTACAACGTGACTGTTTGTAGAGAGGGGCTGCCGTTGCTTGCGTTTTGATTTTTTTAAATGTATTTTATCACAAAGACAATGATTTGAGTCAGATGGAGTCTTTTCTTGCAAGGACTTGAGTCAAGTCGAGTCATTTGATCAAAAATTGTGACTCGAGTCTGACTCTAGTCGAGTCATTGACTCGAGTCATTACAACTCTGAATCAAGTCAGTAAAAAGAATTGAACTGCACATCACTAGTTTTCAGGCCAGAAAAATCAGTTTAAATAGTGCGCCTATAAGTAGTTAAAGCCTGGTGTCCAAACAAACTGCTCACTTTAATGTGCACAGTATAATTATCACCCTTTAGTAAATACGTCGTGAATGAAGCTGTTTTAATTATTCAGAGCGGGTGCCTAACTTAAATACATTATCATGCATTACCATACAAATCACCAGGGATCCTAGGAATCCGTTTGCTGCGGAATAACACGGAAAAAGACGTATTTTCTGTGCTGTCTCAGAATTTTTAGTTTTACACTTGCAAAAAACATGCAATGCACTCAATCTGAGCCTTTAATTTTAATTTTTTTTTATCTGAGAATTGAGGATCCCTGCAAATCACATATTCATTCTGATTACCACAGTATGGCACAATAAAATTAGTGTGCACCATAATATACCCACTATTTAGTGCGATAATGAATACAATTGCAATAGTAAATACAGAAATCATTATCGTGCGCAGTAATTGCAATTATCATGCACCATAAAGTTTAGCACCCTTTCATAAATAAGGCCCTAAGAAAGGATGTGGTAAAAAGAATATGATTCTCTGCAACTTTAATATTACTTAATAAATGTTTTTCATGACGGATAAGAAGATGAAATGCTAAGAGAAATGTTATCTGGTTGGTCTGAAGATGCTAGTAGAGGTCAGAGAAGATATCTGAACAAATGAAGCTAGCACTCTCCTAATAAAGCTAAAAACAAATACTGTGTTAAATACTGTCAACAACATGTTATAAAAATGAGGCAAATAGAATCAGGTTGTCGTCTGCTTCATTTTATTGGAACCACTTTCTTAGATTAAGCCAGGGTTGCCACCTGTTACATATTATATAGAAGTGTTCCTTATTTGATAGTAAAATACAGTGTTCCGTACTAGTGAGAGAACAAAGGAACAATAGAATTGCTTGCACAGACACCTGCGGCTTTTCTCTGACAGATTGAGCCTTACATTTTTAGGGCAATCATACATTTATATTTTTTGATGTTGTAAATGTATTGTTTCAATGCATGCTGATCAGTAACTGTTATTATACTTATGGTGGAGTCACTGATGTCAAACAACATGCAGCAGAAGAAATGCACATTTGTAACACAAGTAACACATCTTATTAAAATCCAGATAACATAATAATATTCAAAGACAAAAAAGGGTTGTTATTTTGTTGCGAGTTACAAGTCCATACACTGTGTTACTTCTTCTGTGGGAAAAAAACCCCAGCTAAAATGAATGTACAGATGAATGTAAACTCAGAAGCACTGATAAAACCACAGACATGCCTGAACCTTTATGCTTTAATTCGACAGCTGATATTTCCAGGGCTACCAGCTTAGCTCTCTTGATTTCAATTTGAATGTCATAGAGCTAAGGCATGTACTTTACAAAGCCAGACTGCAAGGCCTTGCTAATTTAAAGGCATCGTGGTTTATACCTTAACTCTCATCAACAACTTTCTCACTTTGGAGTTTGTTATTTTTAATTTCAAGTGCCCAATTATTTTACCCCTGTTTGTATCCACAGTTAAGAATGTCCAGTTATGTTCCCTCACTGCAGCAATTCTCAGAACAGCAGAACTTCAAAGAGAACAGAAGGACAGTGGGTATCCTCTGAACCCAAAACCAATGGCCTCTTTACACCCAGGAACTCGATAGCAGATGTTGGCAAGCTACTGTATCGGTTTCACCAGGTGCCTTTCCAGAAGGGACGGCTGCAGCACAGTGAGGAAAAGCAGACTGTCTAACCCCCGTAAGCCAGTGTTACGCCAGTGAGGATCTGCAAATTATTTTCACTTTATTATACATCTTTATTATATATCAGTCTCAAATGTACAGTTACAAAAGAAACAAGTTGCGACAGGGTCTTGCTCAGGTCACGTGTGTGGGTAGCCGCTGTTCAAGCAATACAGAGAGATGTTGGGGGTGGAGTTGAAACGCCGGCACAGGCGCGCAGGATTTATTAATACAAACAGAAATGAAAGTAAAGGTGGTCATGTGACGTTACCAACCATGGTAACGCACAGAGGACACATACAGCAAGCTGTACAAAAGGCAAAATAAAACACAGTACAAAAACTAAAAATAAAAGGTGCCCCAGAGGGCGAGCGCTAGCCTTATAAACGAGGCATCCCGCTCCAGGAACCGGCTACACTACGTAACCCTCGCTATACATCACATGGGATCACAATCCCCTAAACTAACCTACTGATGAGCCGGTATTCATACAACGACTCATGATGTTTCATACAGCCATGGCTGGACATTGCCTTCACAAGCACCGCTTGCAGTCTCAGGGTTGCGTAGCTGTCGTTCCTGCAGAACGGACCCTCTCCTCCCGAGTATATGCCGCTTCCCTCTGGCATGGCATTGCAGTCGCCCCGAGCCATCTCTCGCGGATGTTTTTAAACTGACGGACACTCGGTCATGACCCGCCCACCTGCAGATTGAGGTCCAGCACAGCCAATCACTTGCTGCCCTTCCCCTCAACCAAGCCTAGCAGGCAGCAAGTCTCAATCGAGCGCTCATCTGTAAACAATGTAATCAAACAAATCAACTACAAAACGACACACAATAAACCCAATTTCCCCATACAAATTATACCAACACTAATTTACACATGTGCAGGGCAATCGCCCTGCTACACACGTCAAAAATGCACTTTGATTTTAAAACTAAATTAGGACAAGGAAGGTTTTCAGTTTGTATACCTTACTTTCACTTCATCTCAGCAGTGTCTTCCAGGTCAAAAGCTAAAAGCATGTCAGTCAATAGGAAAAACTAGCTGATTGATTGACAGGAGAGGGTGAAGGGGTGGGCGAATGAACAAGGAAATATAACACTACACCACCTGATGTTTCAAATTGAATTGAACTGTGTTTCCTTACCTCACATTCTACTGTATTGTGCTGAATTGTTATCTCATTTTCCTTATTCTTTTTAGTCAGGGTGTTTGAGAAAGAGCCCTAGGCTAAACACATTTGCATTTTAATAAACCATTGGCAAATGTGATCAAAGTCTGTAATATAAATACATTTATATATGACTCATGCAAATTAATTTCTAGATTCTTAGATTGTCTCACATTAAGTAAAAAGTAACTTTTTTTTGTAATTTTTCTGTATTCAGATTTTTCTGCAAGAAAATAATCTTGGAATAACAGGACCGGTGCCATCTTGGTATTCCGGTTGCATCTTTGTTGGGGGTTAATGTAGAGATAATATTTTAAAGCCTGGGTTAGCATGACTTTAAAGGTATAGTGACAATGATGCTAATTTTACCGAAATGTAGGTTTTTAATATATTTGAATTCCCACCACTTGCAATGTGTTTCACATTACCTTCCTCCACAGAACTCAGACAAGGGGATGTGTGTGGGAATATTGAACAGACTTTCAAAGCTGCTACTGATATCTCAGGCAGATTTCATCTGACTGCATGCTGTGCGCAAGAAAGATCAACTAAGACCAAATCTTCATTTCAAAGCTGTCTGTCTTTCTTTGCCTTTAGCCTTCTCCAATGTAGGGGTCACATTTGTGTTTGTGAATCAGTTGCAGCGAGCGTGAGGTAACTATGACCTTTACAGCTATATTGGAATTTTTTTTTTTTTTATTTACTGCTGACCAAATCTGTCTGAGTGATATACAAGATCATAATAGCATTGCAGCCAACTGGGACTCTGCCTTTGAGCTCCAAGGCATCTGTTTGGGGCTGACAAAAAATTTGCTGAAATAGGGATACAGTCATATGGCTGAATGTAGTTGTGGAAAGTCATGTACTTCTTTTTTTGAAGTCAGCTGTTTCATTATTGTGATGTACTGTATCGTTCAGAATCTTATTTAGCTTATTTTAGTTTCTATCAGTTTCTATTCTAAATTGAGTGCCAAGGTATCTCTTTTCAATTGGAATATAATTTTGTATTGTCTGGAGTAAGAGGCGATTAACTACGTTTTTTTTAATTTCTATTATTGATTTGCATCAATACAACACTTAAGCTTAATTGCAACAGGTGTAATAAAAGGTTGGTTGTGTGTTTGCTGATCCTTTGGGATCTGTAGTGAAAGATTAGGTTGTTGGTATAGCACCCTGCCAAAGATTCAGACAGTACAAGCTAAGTGAACTTTGTAAATGCTTCTGTAAGCACCCTGTGAAAACTTCAAGTTTGTTGCTTTGTCATTGTTTTTTATAAATAAAGTTTGATGACAAAGTATATTTTTATTAAATATGGGAGGGATTAGGTTAAAAACCCACCCTTGAAAAAAAAAAATGTGCGGAATGTGGTCAGACTCAAATGTGATAATTTAATACCAATCTGAGCCTGACCACATGGATACACGAGGAGCAGAGAGCCAGCTGCTTTGTTCTCCACTAAGGATGTATAGGTGTATCAAACCCAGAGGCTGCCGAGCCCCTTTACCCATACACAGACTGCAGAGCCCCTTCACCCATAGAGACTGCAGAGCCCCTTTACACACACCAATTGCGGAGCCCCTTTACCCAGACACAGACTGCAGAGCGCCTTTACCCAGACACAGACTGCAGAGCCCCTTCACCCATAGAGACTGCAGAGCCCCTTAACCATAGAGACTGCAGAGTTCCTTTACACATACACAGACTGCAGATCCCCTTTACCCATACACAGACTGCAGAGCCCCCTCACGCATACACAGACTGCAGAGCTTCTTTACACACACCAACTGCAGAGCCCCTTTACCCATACACAGACTGCAGAGCCCCTTTACACATACACAGACTGCAGAGCCCCTTTACCCATACACAGACTGCAGAGCCCCTTTACCCATACACAGACTGCAGAGCCCCTTTACCCATACACAGACTGCAGAGCCCCTTCACGTATACACAGACTGCAGAGCCCCTTCACGTATACACAGACTGCAGAGCCCCTTTACCCATACACAGACTGCAGAGCCCCTTTACCCATACACAGACTGCAGAGCCCCTTTACCCATACACAGACTGCAGAGCCCCTTCACGTATACACAGACTGCAGAGCCCCTTCACGTATACACAGACTGCAGAGCCCCTTCACGTATACACAGACTGCAGAGCCCCTTTACCCATACACAGACTGCAGAGCCCCTTCACGTATACACAGACTGCAGAGCCCCTTCACGTATACACAGACTGCAGAGCCCCTTTACCCATACACAGACTGCTGTGCCCCTTCACCCATACACAGACTGCAGAGCTTCTTTACCCATATACAGACTGCAGTATAGAAATATTCATTGAATTGTGTGGCCCTGCTAAGGAGCAACACCCCCTGGTTAGACCTTGTTTTTGTTATTTTGATCCTTGAGGATCTTCTCCCTGTCTTTATCTGATAAAACCTGTTGAATGATGACTTTCTGTAACATTGTGGAAGGGTGGTGGGCAATTCACTGACACACACAGGAGACAGAAGTTTTATTTGCAACACCGTACTGGGGCCCAATTTTATTATTTTCTTTTGCCGTTATTTTCTTTTTAGCCCTCAGAGGGCGCTGTTGTTTGTGGCCTGAATACCGACAACTGTAGTCAGATCCACAGTAATAACAATACAGGTACTTGCCGGCGCACTCACAGATGCTCAAAAATAATAATGAAAACGGGAAAATAAAACACAGTAATAAAACTACAAAATAATTATTTCTTTTAATTCTTGATTTATTTTAAGGCAGGCTGTCTCCCTCAGCCATGCTTGCCTGGTCTTTGTTTACACTGGCGTCTTCCGCCAGTGTCACTGGGTATTCTCTCTCTGGCCACCCAAATGTATAACCAAGCACAGTACTTATGGGCCGAGCAATCCCCCAAGGCCCGCCTCTCAGCCACTCAGAGAGAGGGAAAGCCAACACACCCTCTTCCCCACCTCTCCATGTCATCGCCATGACTGACAGGCGAATCTTACGAGGCTGCTGCCCTCCTCCTGCAGAACCACGCAAGAACATGAGAAAGTTTACAAACGAGAGGAGGCCATTCAGCCCATCTTGCTCGTTTGGTTGTTAGTAGCTTATTGATCCCAGAATCTCATCAAGCAGCTTCTTGAAGGATCCCAGGGTGTCAGCTTCAACAACATTACTGGGAAGTTGGTTCCAATTCTCTGTGTAAAAAAGTGCCTCCTATTTTCTGTTCTGAATGCCCCTTTATCTCATCTCCATTTATGACCCCTGGTCCTTGTTTCTTTTTCAGGTCAAAAAGTCCCTGGGTCGACATTGTCTATACCTTTTGGGATTTTGAATGTTTGAATCAGATCGTAGCGTAGTCTTCTTTGTTCAAGACTGAATAGATTCAATTCTTTTAGCCTGTCTGCATCGACATGCCTTTTAAACCGGGATAATTCTGGTTGCTCTTCTTTGCACTCTTTCTAGAGCAGCAATATCCTTTTTGTAACGAGGTGACCAGAACTGAACACAATATTCTAGGTGAGGTCTTACTAATGCATTGTAAAGTTTTAACATTACTTCCCTTGATTTAAATTCAACACTTCTCACAATATATCCGAGCATCTTGTTGGCCTTTTTTATAGCTTCCCCACATTGTCTAGATGAAGACATTTCTGAGTCAACATAAACTCCTAGGTCTTTTTCATAGGTCCCTTCTTCAATTTCAGTATCTCCCATATGATATTTATAATGCACATTTTTATTTCCTGCATGCAATACTTTACACTTTTCTCTATTAAATTTCATTTGCCATGTGTCTGCCCAGTTCTGAATGCTGCCTAGATCATTTTGAATGACCTTTGCTGCTGCTACAAAAATGAAAGGTACCAGATTTTGAAAATAATAATAATAATAATGTTTTCAAACCTGTAATTGCTATAAAATGTTAACATATGATGAACAAAACACAAACAAATGACTAAAACTGTGTTTTTCATGAACCCTTTATGCTGCTGTGTACTACAAACCAATATTCAATATAGAGATAAAAACACGTTTTTTTGTTGTTTTTTTAACAATGAAAACAAAAGCGCTGCTAATAACAACAATAATCAGTAAATAGTAATTATCAAAATAAAAATCAAACAATATCAAAACGCGTGCCATTATCGGCTCTGTGCCATTTATTGAAATGTTCAATACAATAGAACCTGTGGTTGCCTTCGCAACCACTGCACATTTTTCTTGTGTCTTTTCTTTTGTTTTCATTTTTGTAGCAGACCCTGTACCTTTTTTACGGTGTCTGCTTTGCTTGTGTTGTAGGGATAGTCACAAATGCGTGTACACAGCTACTTTGCACAGGCATTGTGATGGATCTGCCTGCCGCATTGCCTGTACCCAGTGCAGTGTTTTGATAGTATTTCGTCACAGCACTGCCATTTCAAACCAAACAGCCCGTTTGCAGCTGGCTTACCAGTAGCTGCATGTTCTACTGTTTGTACAGTTTGTACTATTCTTGGCTCCACATCCTCTTCATCATCGTCACTGAGTGATAAGTTAGCATCACTGTCGCTGGTATCGGAATCCTCCATACCAACTTCACTCCTGTTGCTCATTATAGAAAGACCACGTACGTTGCCATGTTTAGCTTTCGCTAAAAACTATATAAACTATAACTAAACAAGTAAAACCAATCATAAATCAAAACATAATAATTTAAAACACTAATATATACTTGTAAAAACTGAATGGCTTCCCACAATATATCTCAGCCTTCTAAATGCCCACATCTAGATTGGAATCGCTACATGACATGCAATTGGATACAAATGTCACCTGACCCTCCCCCGACTTTCATTGCACATTCCACAGTACTGGCACTGCCTTAGAGAATGAAACCTGAAACGCTAGACTGAGAAACCGATCATAGAATTGAATAGGAAACTTGACGTACGCAGGTACGGCATGGTACTGTAAGTGGGTTTTCATTTGACGTACGTCATGGTGTTGAAGTGGTTAACAGTTTGGGGCAGGTACTGACATGTATTAGTATGGTAATATTAATAATGATAATATGAGGAATAATGTACATCCAACTATACATAATAAGGCTGTATTTCCTTCAAAAGCTAGTGCGCTCCTAATTTATATGTCATCAAAAAACCTGAGATGGAATTACACATATGTACAACAGAGTGTAATTTATTCTCATTTGTTTTACATGATTTGATTAATTTCTTTTGTTGCTGCTTATTCTTGAATCATAATAATTTGAAAGCTGGGTGTTGTTTTATTTTAAATTCCTATAATTATAGATATGAACATTAAACAATTAATAATACTAATACCACTACTAATAATATACCTCAGATGCAATCCACATTCATAATTCATATAGCTCGTTCACAGCAAGGGCATTCTCTTAATAGTGATTGTGACTGAAACAGTTCTAGCACTGAGCCTTAAATATTCCCATTGGAATCAAAAAGAAACCAATAAAGTAAATTCCAATAAATGGAGCTAAATTAGTTTCTCAATGTGAACAATTTCATTGTGGGGAAGAGGATTTCTTAGCACTTTTAAAAGGGAATTATCCTGACTGAAATGGAGACTGAAAGTGTAGAATAATTTAATAAATAAACTGTAAACTTTGTGCTCTGTACCTTCTGAGATAAAAACCGTAAGTAAGTAAGTAATGCAGATTTTCTATGGTTAGCAATGGGAAAGAAGACTGTGGGCCGTGATGCAAGTATTGTACTTACTTACTGTTAAGTGTCATTGCATGAGAAAACCAGGCACAATCTGGAAAATCAGGATCATGGGGGTAGGTATGGGGAGCTATGATTAACCATATGTGACAGGATGACAGAGGTTGAGACTCAGAGACAGTGTGAAAAGTTCAAAATAAAGCTTTTAATTCACCAAAAATACAAAATAAACCGGCACGAGGGCCAACAAAAAGGGTTTCAAAACACAAACAATTAACACAAAACGAAACTTACAACAAAATAAGGCTTCCAGGCTGGGCGTTGCCTTCACTGGATTCAAAAATAAAAAGAACAGCACACACAAAAAACCACTCTGGCTTCCTCTCCTTCTAGAACTCTCTCCCTGGGAGGCTGAGGCCTCCTTTTATGCCAGGTGGCTGGATGGTAATTGAATAATTAATTGACTGATTGCTCCCACCTGACGCAATCAACCTGGGCAGGAAGGAGAATTTAACTCCATCCCTGCCAGTATTTCTAAGGGCAGAGCCCTGCTCTGCCACACACCTCCCCCCACGTACAAAGTGCATGGGCATAAACAGCCAAACTCCCCCACCCTTTGAACCCAAGCCCTCCCCCAAGAGTCCCCTTATGTCCCTTGGGTGGGCTATTTGGCGGTGGTGGGCGGTGTTGATGTCGAATCCCCAAGCTTTCTTCAATAGCGGGGGCCCGGACCTTCCAAGCACACGAACGCTGGCAGGGAACCTGGACCCTCCAGCAGGAGCAACGCTGGTGGCACCTCTAATGGCGGAGGCGGGAACGGTGGCCCATCTCCCTCTGGTGGCGGAGGCGGGAACGGCGGCCTGTCTCCCTCTGGTGGCGGAGGTGGGAACGGCGACCCCTCACGAACAGCAGGCGGAGACGGCTGACCCTCAGGAACAGCAGGCGGTGACGGCGGACCCTCAGGAACAGCAGGCGGAGACGGCGGACCCTCAGGAACAGCAGGCGGACCCTCTGGAACAGCAGGCGGAGACGGTGGCCACTCCGGCAACGGCAGTTCCAGCTCCTCCAGTGGCAACGGTTCCAGACACTCCGGCATTGGCGGTGGTGGCTGTGGCCATTCTAGCGGTCTCTGAAGTTGGGCTGGCACCTCCTGCCATCGCAGTCGAGTGCGCCTCCCCTGAGCTCCACTCAGCAGCATGTGCAAGGGCTGCTGAGGGGCTTCAGCCTTCTCCCCTTCTGGCTCTCGGGTCCCTGGCTCCTCCCCTTCTGGCTCTCGGGTCCGTGGCTCCACCCCCTCTGGCTCTCGGGAAGGCAGCTCCACCCCCTCTGGCTCTCAGGACGGCAGCTCCAACCCCTCTGGCTCTCGGGACGGCAGCTTCACCTCTTCTGGCTCTCGGGATGGCAGCTCCACCCCTTCTGGTTCTCGGGATGGCAGCTCCACCCCCTCTGGCTCTCGGGACGGCAGCTCCACCTCTTCTGGCTCTCGGGACGACAGCTCCACCCCCTCTGACTCTCGGGACGGCAGCTCCACCCCCTCTGACTCTCGGGACGGCAGCTGCACCCCCTCTGACTCTCGGGACGGCAGCTCCATCCCCTCTGACTCTCGGGACGGCAGCTCCACCCCCTCTGGTTCTCGGGATGGCAGCTCCATCCCCTCTGACTCACGGGACGGCAGCTCCACCCCCTCTGATTCTCAGGACGGCAGCTCCACCTCTTCTGGCTCTCGGGCAGCGGCTCCACCCCTCTGGCTCGGGACGGTAGCAGCAGGGGAACCAGCAGGCATGCTCCCTCTGCTGGTGGCGGCGATGGAGGCAAAACCAGCAGGTACTCTCCCTTTGCTGGTGGAGGTGGGAGCGGCACACAGTCCTCCCACGGCGGTGGAGGCGGAACCAACAGGAACTCTCCCTCTGCTGGCGGATACCTGGACTGTGGACTTTCGGCCTTCCCCCTCTTGGGCTCTGGATGCACCGACTCCCCCCTCTTGGGCTCTGGACACACCGACTCCCCCCTCTTGGGCTCTGGATGCCCCGACTCCCCCCTCTTGGGCTCTGGACATTCGTCTCCTCCCACTCAGGTGCAGGACGTTCGGGCTCCTCCCACTCCAGGTGTGTGTCCTGTAACACCTCCGGGCAGTGGTGCTTCTCATGCCCGTACTGCGTGCATTGGGTGCACCACTCCTCTTCCTCCCACGTCTTCCTTCCTCTCTGCCTCCTTCTCCTCCCCTCTGTTTGGGTGGGGCAGATGGCCACTGTGTGCCCATATGCCCCACAGCCGAGCACAACTCTGCCTTGAGCCTTTTTAAAACAACTCCCAGTCGTCATCTGCCTCCCCTGGGCCAGGCGTGGGGCATCCTGCCCAGTTGTGGCCGTAGACCTCACAGCGCCCACACCAGTCCACTGGTGGCACCTCTGGGCAGGATCTCCAGCGGTGGTCCTCCTTCCCACACCAGGAGCACCAGGGGAAAAGGCTGGCGGGGTCCTCCAGCTGGGGTGGCAGCAGCTTTTGATGCTGCTGTCGCTGCTGCCTCTGCCTGCTTCTTCTGCCCATTTTTTTTTTTTTTCTTCACAAAACTCAAAAAGCAAAAAAAATACTGCCCTGAGCCTCCAGGTGGTGCTATCCCACCACTAACACCAAATGTGACAGGATGACAGAGGTTGAGACTCAGAGACAGTGTGAAAAGTTCAAAATAAAGCTTTTAATTCACCTAAAATACAAAATAAACCGTCACGAGGGCCAAACAAAAAGGGTTTCAAAACACAAACAATTAACACAAAACGAATCTTACAACAAAATAAGGCTTCCAGGCTGGGCGTTGTCTTCACTGCATTCAAAAATAAAAAGACCAGCACACACAAAAAACCACTCTTGCTTCCTCTCCTTCTAGAACTCTCTCTCTGGGAGGCTGAGGCCTCCTTTTATGCCAGGTGGCTGGATGGTAATTGAATAATTAATTGACTGATTGCTCCCACCTGACGCAATCAACCTGGGCAGGGAGGAGAATTTAACTCCATCCCTGCCAGTATTTCTAAGGGCAGAGCCCTGCTCTGCCACACCATATAATATTTCAGATGTTTTTAGTTTCTGAGATCTGGGAGCCCCCCTAGTGGCCATCCAAAATATACATTTTCAGATCTTAAAATTGACTGATTTCATACTACTGTTGTGACAATTCTAAAAAAAGGTATGACTTCAGCTCCTGCTTTTAATGTTAGTATCAAAGGAGATCTCCAACCATGAGCATTTACAGCCCTGGTCATTAAGTTATGGTGGTAGTATCGTCGTTCAAATTTGGAATAAAAATCTCAAAACATATTTCTGAAAAATTGTCTCATATTAAAGGGAGCAAGATGCTAACCCACAACAAGTCCAAGAAAAAAGCTTGGCAATTCTGAATAAAGGCATGTTCCCTCTTTTAATAGAAACCTTAACATACATGGGATGTTAATACAGTGAGGGCTTTACAGGGGCTCTTTGGGGGACACTTTTTGATTTTGGGAAGAATACACATATCTGATTAAAGGCTAAAACTGGGTGTGTTGTGGGTAAATATCTTACAATTCAAATTAAAATCACTTGTGGTCATGACCTTTATTTCAAAATATCAAATGAACAGCTTTAGAATCTTCATAGTGCTTTCAAGAATGTTGTGATAGTGGTATACTAGGGTGTTACAACAGTAATTCTGTATCCAAATGTCATTATACCTTAACATAACCAATGTTGGATTTTTTAATAATTTCAAAGGCACCCCACATCACATTTTTACATATTATAATGATTTTCAACCCATCATGTGTAGCAACACACTAAATTGGACTCTATAACATTTACAGTCACTGAAATTATGACAACATGATTTGTTGAATGTTTGCTGCTTGTTTTTTTGTTATTTTTTTACTAATAAAACCTTTATACCCTTGAAAATCAATCTTTAAAATTGAACAAACTCGTAAATAACAGAAATGGTGGCCCATCTGTCTATCAACCACAGACAACAGAGGTATGCAAATTCAGTACACACATGAACATGTGCAAACAAGAATGTCCAAGGAATGTAAGTATGAGTCCTTTCTTGTTTTAGGTCCTGAAATTGGGAGATGATAATGGTCTGCAATGTCCTTTAACTGCTTCTGTTTTAGAGTCTTTAGACCTTTTGTCTTGGCTAAGTGGCAGAGATTGGTTTGACCATACATGAGAGGGTGACTAATGTCAATTTGGTCATAGACTGCCTTACGCAGTGTATGCCAATCCTCCTCCTCTCCCAATGCCTCCAGCTCTTGAGGGTCATCATAATCATCAGAGTCAAGTGTTTGTTGACGCCTCTGTGCAGCGGCTAGTCATGAAAAATAGCCACTGATTTGTCTGGCTGTTCTCAACTCCTCTGTTTTGAAAAGCAGTTGTCCATTGTCATTTCTGGTATGTTTCATGTCCCTGGAAACTTGCGTTGGATCTGCCTTTTGGCCAGTTTTGGCCCCCTGGTTGAAAATGTCAAGCAGATACTTTTTAACATTTTGTGACATTTTCTGACCTTTCATAGTTGAGCTATAGCTCAGCCTTCCTCTTTAGATTTGCTTGGGATGGTGGATTATCCTATTGACAATTCAAAGCTGAGTTTCTGTGGTCCAAACCGAGAAATTCCGGATATAGCTTGAGCCCACTTCTTTTGAATTTTATCATAAGTGGATTCCCTCTCTGTTTCTCGACAATGTTGTCCAACATCCATGTGCTGTTCCTGCTTGTTGCAAAGCCTGCCACACATCCAGTTTCAGGACACTGAAATAGTGTCTTTGTACCCAGTCTTTTGGATGACATTTGTCCTTGAAAAGAATGGGAAGGACCAAACGGTTGACATACAGTTAGCGATGTGGCCTCCTGTGACATCCGTGGGAATCTCTGGTAGAGGAATAACTTTCCTTTGCCAATGTTGTAGCCTTTCCATGCCCTCACAACTTCTACTTCAAACTGGAAGTTATTGAATGCCCTGATTCCCTCCAACCTCTGCTCTCTATGCTCTTTGCCTGCCATCACCTCCACAGCAGCTATTCTGCAGCCTTTGATACCACCGTGCGATTCTAGGGCTTCTTTCATGTCCTCTGCAGTCAGACATTGAGGGATTCTCACCCTTGATGGTTGACAGCACATGCTCTAGAATAGAGGCAACAGAGGACCAGTCTTGCTTGCAGTTGTTGAACACATGGACAAGGCACTCCACATTGTAGTTTCCATAATCTCTTTTGGTGATGACCGCTGACACATGCCAGCTCCTCCCACGCTTCCCAAAGAACTCTGTCATCTGCTCTCTGTATCGCATAGGCAAAAACTTCATTGCCCAATCCATGATGATCAGAACAGAATGGTTATCAAGCTGCTCTAGCACAACTTGCTTTGCAAACTCCTTATTGACCACACACAGCAAGTGAGCCTTCCAATGGTGTATAGCAATTGACGACTGCTCAAAATCAAACTGAATAGGACTTTTCTGCTCCTCTGTCAGAAGCCCTTCCTTCCTCATCATGTTTTCCATCTCTTCAAGACAGTTGTCTGTCTCAGAACATCTATCACAATCAGCATCATGGTTGTGGTTGCATTGTATAGCAAATGCCTCCTTCCCTTTCTCACTCAGAGCAAATGCTATACAGTGGTCTGTGCTTATATCTTCTATGCTGACATGGGTCTTGTAGTCTGTCTTGAGGTAGCGTTTGCCTGATTTCAGATGTTGTTTTATAGCCATTGCCCATGCTGCTGCGGCCCCGTTCAACATGAGAACATCAACAACTTCAGAGAGCATGTCAAAAGCTTCAGCTTCATCTGTTGAGATATAATCCAGACCTTGTAGTTACTTTTGCTGAGAAGCAGCACATACTTCAATCATTTTGAAGAGTGTTCGCTCACGAAGAGGTTGAAAACCAATGCTTTTGCAATGTTGGATATATTGTTGGATTATCCTTGAAGGTATTAGGGTCCATATGGCTGCAGGAATGATGATGTTTTCTCCGGAGTCAAGGTGCAAAGTTTTGGTTCCATACGCAACATCCTGAAGGAGATGAGGCCTCATCAGGAATGCCAGAAAGTGGTCAGTCTTAATTGGGTCAAGGCACGTCCTGTGTATTTGCTGCCGTTCTACTGGTTTTCCTGGCCCTGCCTCTGATGCATGTGCTCTAGCCTGATCAATGTGCCACTTTGTCAATCCAGGGATAAGCTCTTGTAACTCCTTCTTGGTGTAGTCATCAACAAAAACAGACAAGAGTTGTAATCTGGCATGTGACGTTTCTGCTTGGAGGTAGGCCTTGATCAATGTTTGGAGAGTTTGTTTGTCTCCTATCTGGCTTTTAGTGGAAGATTCTTCATCATGGTAAGGTGGTGATTGTGCAAGACTATGCCAAAGGTTAGCCTCTTGACATGGATCAATTACATTAATTGCTGCTCTCACTGCCTCTTTGTATTTCCTAAGGTAATAGTTTCTTTGTCTGTCTGTGATGTCTTCCCAGGGTGTATTTAAACTGCAGCTTAATGGACTGATTCGTCCATCAGTGATATGATCTATGGCTGCATTGAAAGCATCCCTCTTCTGCTCTTGTTGCAGTTGTCTATCCACCCATACACTTGTTTCTAGCTCTCCTTCACTGCTGCTCTGGGATTCCAATGTGACATCCATTGATAGCACTTCAGATTCGCTATCTATTTGACGAGGTTGATATCACTTGCTAGCACCAGTTTCAAACAAGACAGTTGAGGGAGATGCAGAACTTGGCCCTGGTTGAATTGGTGGTCCCATTGACACCACAGAAACAATGCTTTCATCAAGTGCCTGACTTGCTCCTGGCTGCAGAGAAGGTGCAGTGGTTTCAGAGATTGCAGATGTATGCGTTTCCACCACTTGTGGATCCTCTGGTTTGTATGCTTTTCTACACGAGTCACACAGTGCATCCAACAGGTATTACCTTATTATGGGTTTTGTACATCTGAGTTGACAGATGCATTGATACTCGTCTAGGATGTCTCAGTGCCACTCTCTTCCCCTTATGTTCTGGGTGTGTACATTTTGTTATCCTTGCCCCATTCCAGTTTATGGAAAGGTCATATCGATGCCTGGGACAGACCGTCAGAATGGCCTTTTGCTCCTCTGACCAACCAAATCTCCCTACCCTATTTAGAATCACATTCACTTCTGTGATTTGCGGGGTTTGACCATGTCCACTAACTCCCAGATTACGGAGGTAATCTGTAGCATCTTTTGTATAGGCAAGTAGGGGGATTGCAGAGATCTGTGTGGGTTGGTAGTGGGTTGCACCACATTCTGACTCTGAATTAGCAAAGGAGCAGCTCATAATGTTTGACCTATCAAAGAGACATTAACAAAATTAGACTGAGGAAAAATATCCCTAAACTTAATTTGATTCAATTATGATACAAGATATTAGTAGTAGAAGAAGATAAATATAGAAATAGAAATTAGAATATAACTAGAGAAAACATAACCCACAATGTTTTAACTGTTCATTACACAATTGTAAACAGGACAAATAAAAACAAAAACACATTAAATCAAGTAATGAAAACAGGTAATGAATCAACTCGTTAAAATCACACACCCATAGGAATGAGGCACATGTTAACAGTTGTTATTGTAAAATATTTGTACTTACAAATCTATTGTTGAAGGCTCACACTGAAGAAATATTCAAAAAAGAGAGGTAGAAGCCAGATCCAAGAGCTCCTGGAGAGACAACAGGGGTCCTATGACTATCAAGGAGATAACATCTCTCAATGACTCATGTGGGAGGGGTTTGGGTTGGGGGTTGGGAGGTGTTTAATCAGTGCTTGAATGTTGTAACCTATTGTGGCAATGTGCCCCACCCCTGTGTGTATTTCTGTGTTTTATGTTGTATGTTGCTTGTGTTAATGTTGGTGTATTGTAGTTGGAACACGGGATATAATGTGGGTAATGAGCACAAGTGTTTAAAATGTATAATTGTATTTAGGCACGGGGATTGCACTTCACGTGCATTTAAGGTACTTAATATGTGAGCACAGGGTTTTCACAGATTAGTTCACGTGCTGGGATTCAAGTGAATAATTAATTGGTAATTGAATCCCAGCACAATTGGGGTTGTGTGTTTGGTGAGTGGAGAACGGGTGTGGAGAGGAGAAAATAAAACGTAAAGCAAAGTAAATATAAGTTGCCGGGACTCACCGTGTTTGTTTGTCTGTTTGTCCACTGTTTGTTTAAGTGTTAGTCCGTTCTGTTTGTCTATTTATTTTGGCGTAAAGTGCCGTGTCCTGTTTTCTGTTTTGTTCAACCTTTTATTTTCTGAAACACTGAGTGCCGCAGCGTCTCAGATTCACTGCAAGTACTGCCTGTCTGAGTGTTTTTTTCTGGCCTGACGTCATCCCTACAGCTAGCCTGTCACACGTGGTGTCAGAAGCCGGGACAACAGCGCCTCCAGGACTCATGCCAGAAAGAGTACTGCGGGGAAAAAAAATAAGGGGCAATGGCAGAAGACGCCATCAGGCTGCGGGACTGGATCCTGGACAATGCTGGGCTGGAGGCCCAGTCTATGCCCATAGCCATCCAGGTCCTGTGGCTGATGGACAGGGAGTGATGGGAGGCATATGAGAGGGAACACACCCCAAACACCTTGGAGGAAGGTGTGGAGTTGGTCCTCAGCTACCTGGAGGCAGCTATAAACAGAACAGCAGCCCAAGTAGCAGGGTCTCCAGCAGAGGAAGAATGCCTGCTGTCCCCATCTGCACCAGCAAAGGAAAAATGCCTGCTGTCCCCATCTCCACCAGCAGAGGAAGAATGCCTGCTGTCCCCATCTCCACCAGCAGAGGAAAAATGCCTGCTGTCCCCATCTCCACCAGCAGAGGAAGAATGCCTGCTGTCTCCATCTCCACCACCAGAGGAAGAATGCCTGCTGTCCCCATCTCCACCAGCAGAGGAAGAATGCCTGCTGGTTTCCCCTTCCGAGACAGAGGGAAAGCCGCAACCATCCCCTGCAAGTGAGGGAGAGTTGCACCAGTCCCCTGCAAGTGAGGGAGAGTTGCACCAGTCACCTGCAAGAGAGGGAGAGCCGCATCAGTCCCCTGCAACAGGGGGAGACTACGTGCTGCTCCCACCTCCGTCGCCAGGAGACTACACGCTGCTCCCAACTCCGTCGCCAGGAGACTACACGCTGCTCCCACCTCTGACGCCAGGAGACTACACGCTGCTCCCACCTCTGACGCCAGGAGACTACACGCTGCTCCCACCTCCATTGCCAGGAGACTACATTCTGCTCCCACCCCCACCGCTTCCGCCACTAGGAGCAGAGCAGCAGGAGCTGCCTCTGTCTCCGCTGCCTCAACCGCTTCCACCACCAGGAGGAGAGCAGGAGCTGCCTCTGTCTCCACCCCCTCAACCGCTTCCACCACCAGGAGGAGAGCAGCAGGAGCTGCCTCTGCCTCCACCACCTCCACCGGCAGGAGCAGAACAGCAGGAGCTGCCTCTGCCTCCACCACCTTCAACGGCAGGAGCAGAGCAGCAGGAGCTGCCTAGTTCACGTGCTGGGATTCAAGTGAAAAATTAATTGGTAATTGAATCCCAGCACAATTGTATATATAGATGCACAAAGCACTCACTCAGGGTTGTGTGTTCAGTGAGTGGAGAGCGGGTGTGGAGAGGAGAAAATAAAACGTAAAGCAAAGTAAATATAAGTTGCCGGGACTCACCGTGTTTGTTTGTCTGTTTGTCCACTGTTTGTTTAAGTGTTAGTCCGTTCTGTTTGTCTATTTATTTTGGCGTAAAGTGCCGTGTCCTGTTTTCTGTTTTGTTCAACCTTTTATTTTCTGAAACACTGAGTGCCGCAGCGTCTCAGATTCACTGCAAGTACTGCCTGTCTGAGTGTTTCTTTCTGGCCTGACGTCATCCCTACAGCTAGCCTGTCACACGTGGTGTCAGAAGCCGGGACAACAGCGCCTCCAGGACTCATGCCAGAAAGAGTACTGCGGGGAAAAAATAAGGGGCAATGGCAGAAGGCGCCATCAGGCTGCTGGGACTGGATCCTGGACAATGCTGGGCTGGAGGCCCAGTCTATGCCATAGCCATCCAGGTCCTGTGGCTGATGGACAGGGAGTGATGGGAGGCATATGAGAGGGAACACACCCCAAACACCTTGGAGGAAGGTGTGGAGTTGGTCCTCAGCTACCTGGAGGCAGCTATAAACAGAACAGCAGCCCAAGTAGCAGGGTCTCCAGCAGAGGAAGAATGCCTGCTGTCCCTATCTGCACCAGCAAAGGAAAAATGCCTGCTGTCCCCATCTCCACCAGCAGAGGAAGAATGCCTGCTGTCCCCATCTCCACCAGCAGAGGAAGAATGCCTGCTGTCCCCATCTCCACCAGCAGAGTAAGAATGCCTGCTGTCCCCATCTCCACCAGCAGAGGAAGAATGCCTGCTGGTTTCCCCTTCCGAGACAGAGGGAAAGCCGCAACCGTCCCCTGCAAGTGAGGGAGAGTTGCACCAGTCCCCTGCAAGTGAGGGAGAGTTGCACCAGTCCCCTGCAAGAGAGGGAGAGCCGCATCAGTCCCCTGCAAGAGAGGGAGAGCCACACCAGTCCCCTGCAACAGGGGGAGACTACGTGCTGCTCCCACCTCCGTCGCCAGGAGACTACACGCTGCTCCCAACTCCGTCGTCAGGAGACTACACGCTGCTCCCACCTCTGACGCCAGGAGACTACACGCTGCTCCCACCTCTGATGCCAGGAGACTACGCTGCTCCCACCTCTGACGCCAGGAGACTACACGCTGCTCCCACCTCCATTGCCAGGAGACTACATTCTGCTCCCACCCCCACCGCTTCCGCCACTAGGAGCAGAGCAGCAGGAGCTGCCTCTGTCTCCGCTGCCTCAACCGCTTCCACCACTAGGAGGAGAGCAGGAGCTGCCTCTGTCTCCACCCCCTCAACCGCTTCCACCACCAGGAGGAGAGCAGCAGGAGCTGCCTCTGCCTCCACCACCTCCACCGGCAGGAGCAGAACAGCAGGAGCTGCCTCTGCCTCCACCACCTTCAACGGCAGGAGCAGAGCAGCAGGAGCTGCCTAGTTCACGTGCTGGGATTCAAGTGAAAAATTAATTGGTAATTGAATCCCAGCACAATTGTATATATAGAGACACAAAGCACTCACTCAGGGTTGTGTGTTCAGTGAGTGGAGAGCGGGTGTGGAGAGGAGAAAATAAAACGTAAAGCAAAGTAAATATAAGTTGCTGGGACTCACCGTGTTTGTTTGTCTGTTTGTCCACTGTTTGTTTAAGTGTTAGTCCGTTCTGTTTGTCTATTTATTTTGGTGTAAAGTGCCGTGTCCTGTTTTCCTTTTTGTTCAACCTTTATTTTCAGTGTGTTATTAAAACACTGAGCGCCGCAGCATCTCAGATTCACTGCAAGTGCTGCCTGTCAGTGTTTCTTTCTGGTCTGACGTCATCCCTACAGCTAGTGTAAGGGAATAATTGCATAGAACCATTCCTGTACCTGTTTGTCGCCACTCTGTACTACCTTGTAAATACCTGTCCCCCTTCCTTAATTACACCAACTGAGCTGACTCCAGCTTATCGGTTGATCAGGGCGAACCCACCTTTCCACCTAACCTTTATTGTACTACCTTGTAAATACCTGTCCCCCTTCCTTAATTACACCAACTGAGCTGACTCCAGCTTATCGGTTGATCAGGGTGAACCCACCTTTCCACCTAACCTTTATTGTACTACCTTGTAAATACCTGTCCCCCTTTCTTTGTTACACCAACTGAGTTGGCTCTAGCTTATTGGTTGAAAGGGAAACCACCCTTTCTCTCTGTAAAGGTATAACTGTATGCTAACTCTGTATAGCAGAACACTGCTTGGGTTTCCTAACACTGATGTGTTGAGCTGTTCTCGTTTGTGCAAACTAATAAAGCTTTATATCTCTGAATACCTGGTGCAGTTGGCTCTTTTAGTTGCAGACCTGAAAAGTTCCACGACATTTTGGCGTAGTCGGCAGGATCCTAAACTCCGCCCGGTGGTAGTCCTGGGACAAAGAGTCAATCGTCGACGGAGTTCCAACTGAATTACTGGAATCAGGACACCGCGTTCTGGGAACGAGCAGGGTCCGCTCTGAGTCTGGCTGAGGGCTCCACCGAGGTGGATAAGGGATCCTGAGAGCAACTGAGAGGTGAATCAGACGATACTGAGTCTGGGACTCTAGAATAGGTTAACCGTGGTCTGGGACCAAAGACGGAGTACTCCATAATAGGTTTGGAACCTAGTTAAGTTGTGGTCTGGGACCATAGGACGTCTGAAAAGAGCTCATGTGTGTTTAATTGTCTGTTGATTTGTTGTCTCTTCTTCTTCTCTCTCTCTCTCTCTCCTCTCTCTCTCTACTTCAATACGTTATCAAAACAGGATGGGGCAGGGACGTAGTAAACAGTTAAACAAATGTCAGGTATATAACCTTACAGGACCACAGAAATGAATGTGTGACAGATGGGGTCCTGTTGTATTACAACAAATAGATTTATGGTTTGACAAGGGTGGGTTTCCACTAGGAGGAAGTTTAAGTGTAACTAAATTAGCCAGTGTACGCAGCCAGTTAGAAGGTTGGGAAAAAGAAAAGAAAAAGAGAAAGGACAGAATAGACTGGGATAGCTTTAGGAAGTGGGAAAGAATGGCAGATGAGGACAAAGAGAAACAAGAAAAGGGAAAGACAGACAGGGAGGCTCAAGTTATGTTGCAGATGGATCAGAGGAAGTCGAAACAGCGCAGAGAGAGACTCGCTCCCCCTCCATACTCTGGGGTGACCGCGCCTCCGGTAACCGTACCAACTGCACCGCCACCCCTCCCCCCCCGAAACAGTGGTGGAAACTGACTACTCCACCACGAGCGAAGACAGCGCAAGAGAAGCGACTGATCCAAACCCAACAGTGAGAAGATACCCTAAGCGAGAGCAAGAACGTAACAAGAAAGATGGTACAGTACGAGATTTGTTCCCACTGGTCCAGTATCCCAATCCCCAACCGAGACCTGGGCCAAACCAGGAGGGACGTAATACTTGGTCACCAACAGTGTCGGTGCAAAGAGGATGTTGGGGAACTAAATGACATGCAAAAGACTTGCCGGACCACCGTAAAGACTCTGGACAGTTTGTGGAGCAAGTGCAGGACTAATACAGATGTTCCTTCCTAGCGCCGGCGAAATTGGACAGGTGTTGCGTAGAAAAATGCAACTGGACTGGCACAGTGTTAGCGAAGGATTTAACACCAACATGAACTTTGCATCAGATGGAGACTTCCAGCGACAGTTCCAGGACCTATGTAACTGGATCACTACCAAGTGGCCACTCCAATCAGACTGGAATAGAATCCACAATTGCAAACAAGGTCCTGAAGAAAGTTGGGATGACTATTATGCCCGACTGCTAAAGTGCTACCGTGATCACAGTGGTATGAGAGACGACCAGGACCAGTACTCAGAGGTACTAAAGACTGTCATTATGAATGGCATTAAACCTGACCTCCATGGCCCCGTAGCGCAGTCATGCATCGGCTGGGAAACCGGCACACTGACCAACTTGCTAGCCCACATAGTGCATCAGAATCGACAATTTTTAGTAGACACCAGAGCAGCTAGATCAGTAATTAAACACAGTGAGGCAGGACACCTGCAGTTATCAGGAAACACTGTACTAACTGTTGGGGCCTCAGGTCAAACCAATAAGGAACAGGTTTCTACCAGAGCTAGGGTGCAGTGTAATAATATGTCTGTTGACCATGCGTTTATATGTTCGCGTTTGTGCCCAGTAAATTTGTGTGGGAGGGATCTGTTAACGGCTCTACGCATCACGATAGAATGTAGTCAGGAAGGCATTATCGTTGAAGTGCCATTACTATATCATGGAGAAGCCGATTGGCTATATGCCTGGGACCTGTTGCCAGGAATCCTAACCACACAATTGGAACGGCTTGCACGAGAAGTATGCGACTCACAAACAGACTTTATGCCAGCACCTCGTATGCACTGCACGGCGCTTTTCTCGCATGGCCAACACAACCTTGAATTTGAAAAAGATTGGTTTACTCCTCCGTGCCCTGTCTATGTTGAATATGTGAATATTTATACTGGTCAAAGGATTTTACTGTTCTATCTATCTGTTTGTCAAAAGAACAAAAAGTGTTCTTTTCTACTAAGGGCTCTGCCCCTTATGTATCTCTTGCTAAGCGACCAGAACGAGCCTGGAAAGATTTGGGTCCGTGGGTGTTAGCACTAGCTAAATTAGTTGATTGGGTGCCAGCGCCCAGAGGCGAGTACTCTCCGTCCGGTCAAGCATACCGGATGTTACAAAGAGGGGCCTGGGCGTGCCATCGAGTGGCTGTGGAGCTTTCAGACACACCTGGGCCACAGGACGTCATGTTGTTACATGACCCTGAGCTAGCCTGGTTGAAAGACATACCCCAGCAACTGTGGCCCACCAGTAAAAATGATTTTGGTCGTATTAAGAATTGCGAACCCCTGGTGGTGACACCCAAAAGCACGCACCGACCCAAACGAAAACAATACCCCTTGGGACGGAATGCTACTGACGGCATAAAACCACTGTTAGAAGAACTGGTACTAAAAGGAGCCATCATTCCGGCCCCGGGAGCTCGGTGCAATTCTCCCATTCTCCCAGTCCGAAAGGCGAATGGAGAGTGGCGATTTGTACAGGATCTCCGTGAAATTAACGATGCCGTACAGCAGCGGACCCCAATTGTCCCTAATCCAATAACCTGTCTCTCTGCCGTTCCCCCATTAGCAAAATGGTTCACTGTAATAGATCTGGCAAATGCATTCATTGGTTGGAATGGTTTGCTTTTACCTTTGAAGGAAAACAATGGACATGGACAGTCTGTCCACAAGGGTACACTGAAAATCCGGCCGTATTCAGTGCTGCAATGCAGGCAAATTTAGCAGGATTCATACCCCCCACTGGGAGTAAGCTGGTGCAGTATGTCGATGATTTATTACTGTGCTCTGAATCCTTTGAGGAGAGCGAAACCGATACTAAGGCTTTGTTGTGTTTTCTTGCACTTAATGGGCATAAAGAAAGCTATCGCAGTAGTTAAATGCGCAGCGCACACTAACTCCACTGATGTTGTTTCCCTAGGTAATGCACGTGCAGACGCAGCAGCTAAAGCTGCAACTACACAGGGGACCACCCTTGCTGCCTCATTGTTTACTACTGTTGTTACTGACCAACCCTTTTCTCTCCAAGATATACTTGATTTACAGGCCTCCACCAATGACAAGGAGAAACGTAAATGGAAACAACGTGGCGGCCAATCCTCTTCTGGTCTGTGGTTAGGCCCTAACGGCAAGCTCATACTACCCCGATCTTGCTATCCCTTTATGTGTAAGTGGGCACACGGTCTTGACCATGTGTCCAAAGGAGGGGTAGTAGATTATGTCTATCAATTTTGGTTTTGTTTTGGTTTTACTGCTTTTGCTGAACAATATTGCTCCAAATGTGTTATATGTATGCAGAACAACATGGGAAGGGGTACAGGTGTTCCCATGTCCGCCCATCCCAAACCTAATCAGCCATTTGACCATATAATGATGGATTTCATTGAACTAACCCCATGGCAAGGGAAAAAGTATTGCTTGGTACTCGTAGACATGTTCTCTCGTTGGATTGAGGCTTTCCCCGTCAAACATGCATCTGCCCTAGCGGTGGCCCACGTGTTGGTAAGGGAAATCATACCCCGATATGGAGTACCCATGAAATTAAGTTCTGACAACGGCTCCCATTTTGTAAACAAGATCATTGACTGTTTGGGAGCCTCGTTCCACATTGATCTTAAGCGACACTGTGCTTATCATCCACAAAGTGGAGGCGCAGTGGAGCGCGCGAATCAGACCCTGAAAAGCAAATTGACAAAATTGTATGCTGAAACTGGGCTGGCCTGGGGAATGGCTCTGATGTACATGAGGGGACGCCCTCATGCTGCACATGGTTTGAGTCCCCATGAGGTTTTGACTGGTCGCATTATGTGTATGCCTAATCAGTTGCCCCACACCAGACACCAGTTAACGCTCCAAGGCTGTGATGATGAGCTCATGGCATATTGTGTCGCTCTTAACAATGTGCTTAAGAATCTCTTTTCTAGGGTAAGAGTTGCCCTGCCCGACCCAACAGAAGGACCTGGACACAACGTCCACCCCGGCGATTGGGTGGTGATCAAGGACCTTCAGAGGAAGTATTGGCACCAACAGCGCTGGACTGGACCATTCCAAGTATTGCTGACAACTCCCACCGCAATAAAGGTAGCTGAGAGGTCCACGTGGGTCCACGTCAGTCACTGCAGGAAGGTACCGCACGATCCAGACCAAGATGTCTCCACTCAAGTTTCTCCTGGGACTAGTCACCATGACCTTGAGCGTGTGTCTCCTCACCCTGCTGCTCCTTGAGTCTCCCAGTATTAAAGCAAAAAGGAACACACTGCACCAGTGGAGTGCTGAACACAATGTAGACCATACTAGTAATGCCTGGTGGTCTCTGTTGCGCCACACTACCAGGAACACTTTGAATATCACCGAACCTTGCTATGTTTGTTCTCTAATGACACACTCAGCAGGGGAACCATTCCCCTTGTAACCAGTAGAAGTGTCAACAAACACCCTTACACCTGCAATGACTATAGTTACGGCCTCCAGCACGGAAATGACACAACAGAGCTGTATAAACGAGATGGTGGATCTCCACAACAAGAGCCAAAATGTATCCATGAACATTTTTAGAGGAGCCATGAATATTTATACAGGAACTGATCGCAGCACCTCCGACTGTACCGTCAATCATGCTGACTGTTATTCGAATGATAATCTGAGTATACATGTACAGTGGTGTAAGCAATTGGTTGGTGGGCCGAATCGAAACACGCCATTAAGTTACACTGTCCCACGAACTGCCTCTTTCTCCAACAACACCCTTTGTTGGTGTCAGGGAAACAGGACAAATGGAGTATTTATGGGGGGCTAAACTTTTCCATTGGTGTATCTAAGGTACTGTCTGTTTAACCCTTTGCGGTCCATTGTCGGACTGGGTCCGACATTGCAATTATTCCCACCAATGTCCTTTGTCGGACCCTGTCCAACATCATTTTAAAAACGCAAAAACGCAAAAAGTCGGTTTTCAACGGAAAAAGCCGAGAAAACCATTCAATGGCCGAGTGGGAACGAAAGGAGCCGAGACAAGCCGATAAAAAAAAAAAAAAAAAAAGGCGTATCTCATGAATAGTCATACTAGCCCCCTTCTTCAGATGGGGCGGTCGTATGGAAACAAGCTGGGAGTACAGTATCAGCGCACAGAGACTATCACGGACATTTTTTTGAGATGTTATAGCAATAAAATAATGACTTGGATTGCATTATTGAGGAGTTTGGTGATAAAACGAGTCATCAGGAGACGATTGATCGGTATGTACGACTATTATTATTATTATTTTTATTTGGTAGCATATGTGAAAGCGATAGCAAACGAAAGGGTGGGGCGGGGCTGGAGATCCCTAGTGAGTGCTTTGTTGATCTGCAGGGCCATTTAAACCCGTTTGACTGTGAAAAAAAATACTTTTAAACAGCGCGTCTAAAATTAAATGCGCGTGTAAAAATTAATTAGACATGGCGAGCCTGACGCAGAATTAATAAATGGACCGCAAAGGGTTAATAGCTATATGTGTTTGTATGTTCTGCCTAAAGAAACAGTGCACTAGAGCTGCTGATTTCGCTCTTAATATGCCCTTGCTTACTAAGAAAGGTGAATGCAATAACGAAGATGAGGAAGATCCCTTTGCGGGATTGCAATTATCTGAGTTGTAATTATATTACAAAAGGAGGGAATGTAAGGGAATAATTGCATAGAACCATTCCTGTACCTGTTTGTCGCCACTCTGTACTACAATTATTCACTGAGTTATATGCTTTAAAGCATTTTGAGTTTATGATCTATTAAGTTTGTAGAAATAAAGTAAATGTATTAAACTGCAGGTAGCGTGTAGCTGAAAGCCAAACTGTGGGTGGTGTGACAAAAGGAACGTGACTCCAGCTTATCGGTTGATCAGGGCGAACCCACCTTTCCACCTAACCTTTATTGTACTACCTTGTAAATACCTGTCCCCTTTCTTTGTTACACCAACTGAGTTGGCTCTAGCTTATTGGTTGAAAGGGAAACCACCCTTTCTCTCTGTAAAGGTATAATAACTGTATGCTAACTCTGTATAGCAGAACACTGCTCAGGTTTCCTAACACTGATGTGTTGAGCTGTTCTCGTTTGCGCAAACTAATAAAGCTTTATATCTCTGAATACCTGGTGCAGTTGGCTCTTTTAGTTGCGGACCTGAAAAGTTCCACGACACTAACTCAAGTAATCCCACATGTTGTAGTTGGTTCTGACAGTCCACTAGCATAACCTTTGTTTTATCTGAATTCAAAATTAAAAAGTTCTGAGACATCCAATACTTGATGTCTGCAAGGCAAGCAGCTAATAATACCCTAGCAGAAGTATTTCCTGGCTTTAACACCAGAACAACAAAGATGATAATTTAGCCCATCAATCAACCTTGACAGCTCATGGCGCCCGGCTGTCTGCACTGGTTGCTGTAAGTCACAGGTTTTTCTAAGAAATTAATTGTTACACCGGAGCGGAGAGAGACGACATAAAACAATTGCTAAAACGTGCTGGTTTAGCCAGCACGCCACTTACTTGTTTGTCTGTTTATTCGTTTGGCCCTCGTGCCCTTTGGTTTGTGTTTTGTTTAAATCTTTTGTTTTGTTTATTTGTTTATTAAAACGCTGAGTGCCATAGCATTCAGCTTCACCCGCACATCCATTGTTTTGGTGTCAGTTACTTCCTGGTCCGTGACGTCATCAATTCACCACTGCGAGCCAGACTGTCACATATGGTGTCTTGCGTGGGACAAACAACGCCTCCAACAGCCGGACCAGGAAAAGGACGTTTTTTTGTTTTTCAAAAGTGTTTTTTTTGTGAAAGGAAAAAAAAAAAAAAAAAAATGGGAAGAAAAGGGGAGGCGAGAGGAATGGCCAGCCCCCACAACAGAGGGACAGTGGAAGCCAGAGGATGGATCCTGAGCTCCGCCATGGGATCTCGCATGGTGGGTACACAGGAGGACTCCATGGAGGAGTGGTGCACGACTGCCATCGATATGGGCATGAGGAGGAAAGATGCCCAGAGGTCGACCGGGACACAGATGAGGAAAGGGATGAGCCCAAAGTCCCGTTGTGCCCAGCGCCCAGAAGGGGAGCGAGCATCTAGCGCCAGAAGGGGGAGCTGAGCATCCAGCGCCCAGAAGGGGGAGCGAGCATCCAGCGCCCAGAAGGGGAGCGAGCATCCAGCGCCAGAAGGGGGAGCCCGTGCATCCAGCGCCAGAGGGGAGCCCGTGCATCCAGCGCCCAGAGGGGGAAGCCCGTGCATCCAGCCCAGAGGGGCAAGCCCGTGCATCCAGCCCAGAGGGGAAGCCGAGCATCCAGCGCCAGAAGGGGGAGCGAGCATCCAGCCCAGAAGGGGAGAGCGAGCATCCAGCCCAGAAGGGGGAGCCCGTGCATCCAGCGCCCAGAGGGGGGAGCCCGTGCATCCAGCGCCCAGAGGGGAAGCCCGTGCATCCAGCCCAGAGGGGAAGCCCGTGCATCCAGCGCCCAGAGGGGAAGCCCGTGCATCCAGTGCCCAGAGGGGGAGCCCGTGCATCCAGCGCCGGAAGGGGGAGCCCGTGCATCCAGCGCCCGGAAGGGGGAGCCCGTGCATCCAGCGCCGGAAGGGGAGCCCGTGCATCCAGCGCCCAGGCCTCCAGCAGCAGAGGAAGAATACCTGCTGCCTCTGCCTCCACCACCAGGAGCAGAGCAGCAAGAGCTGCCTCTGCCTCCGCCACCTCCATCGCTTCCACCACCAGAAGCAGAGCAGCGGGAGCTGCCTCTGTCTCCGCCACCTCCACCGCTTCCACCGCCAGGAGCAGAGCAGCAGGAGCTGCCTCTGTCTCCACCACAGTGGGAGGACTGCTTGCCCCTCCCACCTCCACCAGCAGAGGGTGAATTCCTGCTGGTTCCGCCTCGACCGCCGTGGGAGGACTGCTTGCCCCTCCCAGTTCCACCAGCAGAGGGTGAATGCCTGCTGGTTCCGCCTCAGCCGCCGTGGGAGGACTGCTTGCCTCCGCTACCTCCACCAGCAGAGGGTGAATACCTGCTGGTTCCGCCTCAACCGCCGTGGGAGGACTGCTTACCGCTCCCAGCTCCACCAGCAGAGGTTGAATTCCTGCTGGTTCCGCCTCAACCACTGTGGGAGGATTGCTTGACCCTCCCACCTCCACCAGCAGAGGGTGAATACCTGCTGGTTCTGCCTCAACCGCCGTGGGAGAACAGCTTGCCGCTCCCAGCTCCACCAGCAGAGGGTGAATGCCTGCTGGTTCTGCCTCAACCGCCGTGGGAGGACTGCTTGCCCCTCCCACCTCCACCAGCAGAGGGTGAATGCCTGCTGGTTCCGTCTCAAGCGCCGTGGGAGGACTGCTTACCGCTCCCAGCTCCACCAGCAGAGGGTGAATTCCTGCTGGTTCCGCCTCAACCGCCATGGGAGGACTGCTTGCCCCTCCCACCTCCACCAGCAGAGGGTGAATACCTGCTGGTTCCACATCCACCATCATGGGAAGGACTACTCCTGCCCTGCCTCGCACCGCCCAAGGATGCCTGCCTTGCACCGCCCAAGGATGCCTGCCTCGCCGCCCAAGGATGCCTGCCTCGCCGCCCAAGGATGCCTGCCTCGCCGCCCAAGGATGCCTGCCTCGCTTCGCCCAAGAAGGCCTGCTCCGCATCGCCTGGGGCTGCCTGTCTCTCCGCATCGCCTGGGGCTGCCTGTTGCTCCGCATCGCCTGGGGCTGCCTGTTGCTCCGCATCGCCTGGGGCTGCCTGTTGCTCCGCATCGCCTGGGGCTGCCTGTTGCTCCGCATCGCCTGGGGCTGCCTGTTGCTCCGCATCGTCTGGAGAGCCACCAGTTATAGGGTACGAGGGAGAAGTGGAGCTCCCGCTGCCGTCTCCATGGCCAGGGGCTCCCCTCCCGAGTTCGCCTCCCGAGGGTCCGCTGCTGCTGCCGTCGCCTCCCGAGGGTCCGCTGCTGCTGCCGTCGCCTCCCGAGGGTCCTGTTTTGCCTGGGGTCGCTACTGTGGCTGGAGCCCCATGAACGGGAGCTGCCGGCCACGGAAAAGGGGGGGGGAGGTCAGGAGACCAGCTCCCCCAGCCGCACTTTCACGGCAGGAAATACTGTGGCTGGAGCCCCATGAAGGGGAGCTGCCGGCCACGGAAAAGGGGGAGGTCAGGAGACCAGCTCCCCAGCCGCACTTTCGGCAGGAAATATTGTGGCTGGAGCCCCATGAAGGGCAGCTGCCGGCCACGAAGAAGGGGGAGGTCAGAAGACCAGCTCCCCAGCCGCACTTTCGGCAGGAAATATTGTGGCTGGAGCCCCATGAAGGGCAGCTGCCAGCCATGAAGAAGGGGGAGGTCAGGAGACCAGCTCCCCGCAGCAATTTCGCTGCAGGAGAGGGTGGCCGGAGCCCCACGGAGGGAGCTGCCGCCATGAAGAAGGGGGCAGGTCTGGAGACCACCCCAAAAATTTTGGCCAGAGGAGCCGGCCTGTGCGAGGGCCATTGGAACGCTATCGGCTGTTTGGGTGGGAGGAGGACATCCCACCGTGGCCGCCACCTTTGGCCCGTTGCTGCCCCTGTTCCTGCGCGGGACTGCTAGCCGGGACTTTAGGGAATAAGGGGAGGTGGCGAAAAGGCCATGTGTGCTGCGCACAAGGGGGGCATGTGTGGAGTGTCCGCCCTATGTATTATTATTTGTATTTTTGTTTTGCGGCGGGTAAAAGCGCCGCCTTTTATATTTATATTTAAAACCCGTGAGGATGCATGACTGATCAGCTACTGATTATTTAACTAGCTGACAGTCATGCATCCTTACCAAACGCGTGCAGACTGTGGCCGAGGGGTAATAAGATAATTAACAGCTAGTTAACCCCTCGGCCAGAGTATAAGAACCGACAGCTGTCTGTGCTGCGGTGTGGAGTTTTGGAGTAGAGAGCGGAGAGAGAGCGGAGAGAGACGACATAAAACAATTGCTAAAACGTGCTGGTTTAGCCAGCACGCCACTTACTTGTTTGTCTGTTTATTCGTTTGGCCCTCGTGCCCTTTGGTTTGTGTTTTGTTTAAATCTTTTGTTTTGTTTATTTGTTTTAAAACGCTGAGTGCCATAGCATTCAGCTTCACCCGCACATCCATTGTTTTGGTGTCAGTTACTTCCTGGTCCGTGACGTCATCAATTCACCACTGCGAGCCAGACTGTCACAAAGTGCTACCAGGATATACAGTAATCCTTGATTTGTAGCAGATGTTTCTTATTAATATATTTTTTTCAATGCAGCACAGTAGCAATTTTATGTATATATTATAAAAAAAACCCCATATATTATTGACTATTTTGACTTAATGTTATGGTGTGTAATGGGGTGATGGTCCGACCTTACCCCCACCCACAATCACATTATTCTCTCAAGAACACAGAGGTATTTAAAACACAGGAAACAGCAACTTGCTAGTGCTCACAGGTATAAATATTTATTTTCGTAATGGATACTTCACTCAGATTGCAAATGACTAACAGGTTATACATACTGTACAAGGACTGACATTCACAAAACAAGCTCACGACTGACCACCTAATACTACTGCGCCTTCCTAAGAAAGACATGGTATTAAATTATAACTAATTAATTATTCAATAATTGGTTACACCTGGAATCATTTTATACAAAAATAAACTCTATTATTTAACAATAAACAGTCATATAATTTACATTACACATGTTTCTTTTCAGTTATATGTATTTGTTTAACCTGCATGAATGTCGTCTTTGTTTACAAACATGATTGTTAAACTATTCTATTGAACATCAGCATTACCCCTTCTCTTGAAAGATTACCGGACATATGGCCATAACAAAACCCTTGTTCCACATGTAGCTACGGCAACTTCAGTAAGGAATCGTCCTAATCTGTAATACAGCAATACACCGTCACATATCAAATACACTTTGCTCAACAACATGCACGATACATAATAAACCACTGCTCTAGCGCCAGTAGAATAACATTAACAATAATAATCACAATAACAGGCTGTGACAGAAATATAATGAGTTTTGGTTGTAAATCTCCCTCCCGACCTGTGAGGGCGCTAAGCAGCGAAAGGGAAAGGCTTTGGACGGGCTGGCCTGACAGTTCTTTTCCTGGGACGGGAAGTCTGTCAGTCTGGAAGAAGGTGAGACTCTGTTGCAGGAACGTATTGACCCGGAAGAGAAACGACGTAGAAGCTGCAGACAGTAGAGACAGCTGCACTCGTTTACCAAGGGGTCATGCTTAATGGCATAAAGGGGCCGGAGAATCGTAAATCTTACCCTTTGCATGGTTTCAGAGCAAATATGGAACTGGAAGGACCGGGAGAGATTCCCCATTGAACTGTGAAAAAGTATTCGTGAGTGTTTTGTTTGTTTGTAGCACTGTTAGTAATTGTCTTCTGTTTTGTGAATTCACTAGACGGCTAACATGTCTCCGGAGCTGTCGCCTTGGGCCAGCACTACCTGGAACAACAACACCACAGTCACTGTTTGTTTGTTATCACCCACCTCGAGCACTACTGCACGCACCCGGACTCGATTGTGTTAGTATTATTGTGGGAGCGGATAACGTGTTATTATTTGTTTTTGTTTTCCAAATAATTATTATAATTTTCCTGCTGAGCTTTACACATTGGTGTGTATTGCCGGAGGATTATTGTTTGGTCACCAGACCGGGATTTTTATAAAATAAAGATCCCTTTTCCAAATCGGATTACAGTTTCCATTTGTCATTATTTCTGCACTGCATCACCTCTGCACCTGTTCTACTCAGCTGCCACTTTGCCCCTGTCTGATTTTCTGCATTTTTGCACATTTTTCACATTGTATTTGGTCAGATTTTCCTGTGGATTGTAGTAGTATATAGAGGGAGTCTGAGAGAAAAAATGACACCAAAGTTTGGTGTGCAAGGTAATCAAACATGCAATCTTCAGGTGTGAAAAAGTTATTGCCCCCCTAGTTAACTCAACCCAATTAAAGGGATAATTAGGGTCAGCTGTTTGAGTACTTTGGTTAACAACCAGGCCTGATTTGGGCCAGCCCTGCCCAATATAAATCTGACTAACATTGGCCCTTACCATCAGAGTGAAGTTGTCAGCACACACGTTCTAGAGGCACATCATGCCACGAACAAAAGAAATTCCTGAAGACCTCCAGAAAAAAAGTTGTTGATGCCTATCAGTCTGGAAAGGGTTACAAAGCCATTTCTGAGGCTCTGGGGCTCCACCGAACCACAGTCAGAGCCATATTGTCCAAATGGAGAAAGTTTGGGACAGTAGTGAATCTTCCCAGGAGTGGCCGTCCTGCCAAAATCTCTCCAAGAGCAAGGCGTAAAATCGTCCAGGAAGTCACAATGAACCCTAGAACAACATCCAGGGATCTGCAGGCCTCTCTTGCCTCGGCTAAGGTCAGTGTTCATGACTCCACTATCAGAAAGACACTGGGCAAAAATGGGATTCATGGAAGAGTAGCAAGGCAGAAACCATTGCTCACTAAGAAGAACATGAATGCTCGTCTCAAGTTTGCCAAAAAGCACCTGGTTGATCCTCAAGAATTCTGGAACAATGTTCTATGGACAGATGAGTCAAAAGTAAAACTTTTTGGTCGACATGGGCCCTGTTATGTCTGGCGAAAACCAAACACTGCATTCCACAGTAAGAACCTCATACCAACGGTCAAGCATGGTGGTGGTAGTGTCATGATTTGGGGATGCTTTGCTGCATCAGGACCTGGACACATTGCCATCATTAAAGGAACCATGAATTCTGCTCTGTATCAGAGAATTCTACAGGAGAATGTCAGGCCATCCGTCCATGAGCTGAAGCTGAAGCGCAGCTGGGTCATGCAGCAAGACAATGATCCGAAACACACAAGCAAGTCTACATCAGAATGGTTGAAGAACAAGAAATTTAAAGTTTTGGAATGGCCTAGTCAAAGTCCAGACCTAAACCCCATAGAGATGTTGTGGCAGGACCTGAAACGAGCAGTTCATGCTCGAAAACCCACAAATGTCACTGAGTTGAAGCAGTTCTGCATGGAGGAGTGGACCAAAATTCCTCCACGGCACTGTGAGAGACTAATCAATAACTACAGGAAGCGTTTGGTTGCAGTTATTGCTGCTAAAGGTGGCGTAACCAGGTGGCGTATTGAGTCTAAGGGGGCGATTACTTTTTCACACAGGGGCATTGGGTGTTGCATAACTTTCTTTAATAAATAAATGAAATATGTATCAATTTTTTGTTATTTGTTCACTCAGGGTCCATTTTATCTAATATTAGGTTTTGGTTGAAGATCTGATAACATTCAGTGTCAAAAATATGCAAAAATGCAGAAAATCAAACAGGGGGCAAATACTTTTTCACGGCACTGTATATATATATATATATATATATATATATATATATATATATATATATATATATATATATATTATTAGTTCAACTCAGAGTTAGTCTTAGTCATTAGATTGTCGTGCGACGTTGGCATTGAGCACAGAAAAGAATTTAAGTTTGATGTTTGTTTAAGTTTCCTTTCATTCAATTTATGTTTGGCGCTTCCCATGTGTTCTACAATCGTCTAAATCTAGGCCGGCCCTGGGCTGCCTTTTCTTTTTTGGAGCATTCACATATGAGAAAAGGCTGCCCTGAGCCACCTTAAAGATGCAGGACAGCAGAGCAGTGTTGGAATTACTGCACATTTTACCATACATCGATTCTGTGGCAGCAAAGACAGACAATGACAATCTGACTCTGAAGCAGACTGGACACCAACATGATCCGTGGTCAATGCCCTAGGAGGAATTAGAAGCTTTCATTGTACTACTATATGCAGGTGGGCTCCACCAGGAAGAGGGACCTCCTCGTGAATCTGCTCCTGGCTCTTGGTAAACTCGCAATTTACAAGACCAGGAAGCGTAAGATGATCGGGGAGGGTCTCTTTGACTGTGGGGCCATGTTCAGGGCCCTGGTCCGTTCCCGGGTTCAGTTGGAGCACGCCCACGCGGAGTCTGCTGGCGACATGGCCACTTTTGTCGACCAGTGGGCTCTGGGGGGCGTGCTCTGTACCACCTCCCCTTTTGTTCTAAATATTTAATTTACAGTCCTTTTATTTCTGTTCTTTTCGTTAATTAGTTAAGGCCTAGTTCTTGTTGGCACCCCTATTTTAGGGGTGCTAAATTAATTTTTCTCCGGCTGCCTTTGGGCGACCGGTGCACCGGCTGCCACTGGGCAGTCGGTGTAGTCCGGCCACTAGGCCCTTAAATAGGACTATATGCAGGTGGGCTCCACCAGGAAGAGGGACCTCCTCGTGAATCTGCTCCTGGCTCTTGCTAGACTCGCCATCTACAAGACCAGGAAGCGTAAGATGATCAGGGAGGGTCTCTTTGACTGGGGCCATGTTCAGGGCCCTTGCCCGATCCCGGGTTCAGTTAGAGCACGCCCACACGGAGTCCGCTGGCGACATGCCATCATTTGTCGACCAGTGGGCTCTAGGGGGCGTGCTCTGTACCACCTCCCCTTTCGTTTTACTGATTTAATTTACAGTCCTTTTTTGAACCGGTTTTTTCGTTAATTTAATTAAGGCCTAGTCCTTGTTGGCACCCCTTTTTTTTAGGGGTGCGAAATTGAATTTTTTCTCCGACCGCCTTTGGGCGACCGGTGCACCGGTTGCCACTGGGCAGTCGATGTAGTCCGCCTACTAAGGCTTTAAATAGGACTGTATACGCTTTGTTATGTAGGCAATATAAACCCATTTATTAAAAAAAAAAGATACTTATTTACATTGTTTCAGTTGTAGAGTTTTGTATGTATATGATATACCTGTATATACACACATTTATTTTCAAATATTTGTTTACTTCATTTTTTAACTTTTTTTGAGGATGCGCGCTATGTAATATGTCTGTATATAAACACATTTCTGTTCAAATGTCCATTTATTTACAATGTTTCGGTTGTGTAGATGCTTTATATGACATTCCTGAATAAAACTATGACTTATATTTAATTGTTTGTCCTTTCATTATAATATTTATGTTTAATGCTGTAAGAGAATCACAAATTTTTTATCAGGAAGTTGCGGGCACTGTGTATTAAAGTTGCAGTTTTGGCATGGTTATAAATATAAACATTTGCACGTATATATACTTGCTTTCAAGGTGGATTTGTTAATTTCTTCAAAAACAACAATAAGAAAAAAACAAAAAAACAAATAGATAACCAGAATTACGCATAACACAGTACTTTCATAACAGTAAATGCTCACTCACAAAATTGAACAGCCACCACAGTATTTCCAAAACGGCAATAAATCTTCAGTCACAAAATTTAAGTGTCATTGCACAAGAAAACCAGGCAAAGGTTGGAAGATGGGGGGTCAGTCAAATCCCTCCATATTTTGTATTTAGGATAATTATGAGGAACTATGATTAAACATCTGAAATATAACCATATATTTCAGATGTTTTTAGTGTCTGAGATCTGGGAGCCCCCCTAGTGGCTCCTGCTTTTAATGTTAGTATCAAAGGAGATCTCCAACCATGAGCATTTACAGCCCTGGTCATTAAGTTATGGTGGTAGTATCGTCATTCAAAGTTGGGATAAAAATCTCAAAACATATTTCTGAAAAATTGGCTCATATTAAAGGGAGCAGGATGCTCACTCACAACAACTCCAAAAAAAAGCTTGGCAATTTTGAATAAAGGCATGTTCTCTCTTTTAATAGAAAGCTTAACATACATGGGAAGTTAATACAGTGAGGGCTTTACAGGGGGCTCTTTGGGGGACACTTTTTGATTTTGGAAAGAATACACATATCTGATTAAAGGCTAAAACTGGGTGTGTTGTGGGTAAATATCTTACAATTCAAATTAAAATCACTTGTGGTCATGACCTTTACTTAGAAATATCAAATGAATAGCTTTGGAATCTTCATAGTGTTTTCAAGAATGCTGTGATAGTGATGTACCAGGGTGTTACAACAGTAATTCTGTATCCAAATGTCATTACACCTTAACATAACCAAATTAAATCAAAATATGATTTATTTTTTATCATTCCAGGGGCTGTTCCATCAAATTTGATCAGAGTTTTTATTTCATTAACTTTATGGCCTTCCACATACATTGTTTAATATTCTGTTCACTTATTTGTATGTATATTCTTTGTTCATGGTAGATTGAGTGACTGATATTTATATAGGTGTGACAGGCTAGTGTCGTGGAACTTTTCAGGTCCGCAACTAAAAGAGCCAACTGCACCAGGTATTCAGAGATATAAAACTTTATTAGTTTGCACAAACGAGAACAGCTCAACACATCAGTGTTAGGAAACCCGAGCAGTGTTCTGCTATACAGAGTTAGCATGCAGTTATTATACCTTTACAGAGAGAAAGGGTGGTTTCCCTTTCAACCAATAAGCTAGAGCCAACTCAGCTGGTGTAACAAAGAAAGGGGGACAGGTATTTACAAGGTAGTACAATAAAGGTTAGGTGGAAAGGTGGGTTCGCCCTGATCAACCGATAAGCTGGAGTCACGTTCCTTTTGTCACACTACCCACAGTTTGGCTTTCAGCTACACGTACCTGCAGTTTAATGCATTTACTTTATTTCTACAAACTTAATAGATCATAAACTCAAATTGCTTTAAAGCATATAACTCAGTGAATAATTGTAGTACAGAGTGGCGAAAAACAGGTACAGGAATGGTTCTATGCAATTATTCCCTTACAGTTAGACTTCAACAGTCTCTCATCAGAACTAAAACCAGAAATGAGAAATGTTATGGTTGATAAATTAAGACTCATATTATTAAAGTTACTAAAGTATCCTTTTATCATTTGAGAAATATTGCTAAGCTTAGGCCTCTTATTTTTTTATCTGATGCCGAAAGACTAATGCATGCCTTTGTTTCATCTAGAATTGATTATTGTAATGCACTTTTCTCTGGTATCTCAAAACATGATGTCTAAACACAGCTCATTCACAACACTGCTGCTAGAATTCTGACTAAAAACAGAAAAAGTGAACACATTACTCCTGTTTTGGCCTTGTTGCACTGGCACCCTGTGCAGTTTAGAATGACCCCGTACACTCCAAACCAGACTCTTAGATCACAGGATGCGGGGCTGCTGATTACTCCTAGGGTGAATAAAAATAACACGGGAGGAAGGGCTTCTAGCCTGCTTGTCCTGCTTACTTTATCTATGTAAAACGCTACCTGATTAGCAGAGATGGAGAGTTTACATACATTATGCATATATATATATATATATATATATATATATATATATATATATATATATATATATATATATGTGTATATATATATATATATATATATATATATATATATATATATATATATATATATGTGTATATATATATATATATATATATATATATATATATATATATATAGTGCCTATAGAAAGTCTACACCTCCTTGAACTTTTTTCACATTTTGTTGTGTCAGTACCTCAGAGTTTCATGCATTTAAATGACGATTTTTTTCCACTTACCTACACACCATACTCCACGCTGTTAAGGGTAAAAGAAGTTTTTATTGAGAGAAAAATGATATATTAAAAATACAAAACTGAAAGATCATAATTGGATAAGTCTCCACCTCCCTGAGTTAATACTTGGTGGAAGCACGTTTGGCAGCAATTACAGCTGTGAGTCTGTTGGGATAGGTCTCTACCAACTTTGCACACCTAGATTTGGCAATATTTGACCATTCTTCTTTACAAAACTGTTCAAGCTCTGTCAAGTTCCTTGGGGAGCGTTGATGGACAGCAATCTTCAAGTCATGACACAAATTTTCGATTGGATTTAGGTCGGGGCTCTGACTGGGCCACTCAAGGACATTTACCTTTTTGTTCCTCAGCCACTCCACTGTAGCTTTGGCTGTGTGCTTTGGGTCATTGTCATGCTGAAAGGTGAACTTCCGTCCCAGTTTCAGCTTTCTTGCAGAGGGCAGCAGGTTTTCCTCAAGGACTTCTCTGTACTTTGCTCCATTCATTTTCCCTTCTATCCTGACAAGTGCGTCAGTCCCTGCCGATGAGAAACATCCCCATAACATGATGCTGCCATCACCATGCTTCACAGTAGGGATGGTCAAGGGCATAACTTACTTTTGAACATTGGGGGGGACAATTCTTGAAACCAGCTAGCCGTCCTCATGGGGGAAAGATCCGTCTGTTATGTAATAAAGAAATTAGTATTATAGAATATAATTAATATTACGTAATGAAAAAGGTTAAATCATATGCAGATGCCAGGTGTTATGACTTATGAGCAAAACCCACATAGGAACTCTACTAACAAAATATAGTCAAGCAAACATAAAATCATACTTCTGCTATACTATTAAAAGAACATGTTTCAATACACCATTTCAATGTTCTGAAACCCGTGGTGTGGGTTTGGGTGCGTAGTGGTAAAAAAAAATTAAAACCTCTTCAGGCAGGGTAGTACTATCCACTACGTCCAGTAAATTGTATTTACCGTCGGTCCAGAGGAGATGGCGATGGAATAAAGGGCTCTCAGCAGCCTCTTTATTCTCCCTCTAAGTTACCAGGTTGCTTTGGTTGGTATCGGCGGAACTCGGAGCTTGCTGGTCGCCCCGAGCACTAACCGATACAGAGGAGTCTTCCAGACGACGTGACAACAAAATAAAATAATACTATCTAGTATCTACACTAAAACAAGGGGGATTTAACAAGCGTATGAACAGGGGAATATAAAAATAAATTAGACTTTATAACCATGTTGGCTATATTAGAATCACACCTATTTCGTTACACTAATTTTTGTTTCTTCTCTCCTCTCCGACGATCACCTCAGACTCACACTCTCTTTTCGCGCTAGTGCTTAGCCCAGCCTCCCCATACTTTCTTCGTTCTGATTCGCTGAGCACCAACATTCTTTTCTCCTCTGTCTGCTCTATAATTTAAAGTAACCGTCACATACATTATTGGGGGGACGGATTGAGCTCCTTTAAATATTGGGTGGGACGTGACCCCCCCGTCCCCCACGTAAATTACGCCCGTGGGGATGGTGTTCTTTGGGTGATGCGCTGTGTTCGGTTTGCACCAAACATAACACTTTGCATTTAGGCCAAAAAGTTCAATTTTAGTTTTGTCAGACCACATGGCTACAGAATCTCCTGAGTGTTTTTTTGCATACTTCAAACAGGATTCAAGGTGGGCCTTCTTGCCACCCTACCATGCAGCCAGATTTGTGGAGTGCTTGGGATATTGTTGTCACATGCACACTTTGACCAGTCTTGGCCATAAAAGCCTGTAGCTCTTGCAAAGTTGCCATTGGCTTCTTGGTAGCCTCTCTGATCAGTCTCCTTCTTACTCGGTCATCCAGTTTGGAGGGATGGCCTGATCTAGGCAGGGTCTTGGTGGTGCCATACACCTTCCACTTGTTAATAATCGTCTTGACCATGCTCCAAGGGATATTCAAGGCCTTTGATATTTTTTTATACCCATCCCCTGATCTGTGCCTTTCAACAACTTTGTCCCGGAGTTCTTTTGGAAGCGCCTTGGTGCTCATGGTTCAGTCTTTGCTTTGAAATGCACTACCCAGCATAGAGAACCTACAGGAACTGCTGAATTTATCCTGAAATCATGTGAATCACTACAATTTAACACAGGTGGAGGCCACTTAACTTGGTGTGTGATTTTGAAGGTGATTGGTTACATCTCAGTTAATTTAGGATTGCTATTACAAGGGAGGTGGACACTTATCCAACCAAGCTATTTCAGTTTTTATTTTTAATTAATTTTCTACAAATTTCTAGAATATTTTTTTCACTTGGAAGTTGTGGGGTGGGATGTGTAGATAAATGAAAAAACTATTTAAATGCATTTTAATTCCAGGCTATAAGGCAACAAAAGGTGAGCATTTTGAAAGAGGGTGTAGACTTTCTATAGGCACGGTATATATATATATATATATATATATATATAAGAAAAACATTGTCAATGTAAAAAAACAAGTTAGAAAAACGCAACAGCCATTTAAAGGGGTGATATCAAACACAAAAGTCCAAGTTAGGAGAAGCAGTTAGGCCAATCCTGTCAAGCATCAAGCAAATAGGCACAATTGAAAAGGTGCTGGGGCCCAAGATTCACACAATTCTTGCTTCTAACTTGGCGCATTTTTTTGATCGCTTCGCTCCACTTTATCGCTTGGACTTTTGTGTTTGATATCACCACTTTAAACGGCTGTTGCGTTTTTCTAACTTGTTTTTTTACATTGACAATGTTTTTGTTATAGATATCACTTCTTTTTTTACTTCATCAAATAATGAATAAAGCGAGGGAAAGATATTCGAGAATGTGTATGGTAAATAGACAGACATTACAAGATAGTAATAAGTAGAGTAATATAAGAGAAATGAGAAAAAGATTTGAAAGTAAAATAACGTTAGAAGGGACTTTTGGACAGTATTGAAAGTGTAAACATCGTATTCTTATAGTTGCATGAGTGGTGAAAACAATATGTCTATTTTGGTAGGTATTGATATATTGATATTTACGTAGGTATATGATAATGGAAGCTAATTGGTAATTCCTGTTGTCCACAGTAATTGTGCTCTTCTGCACAGCAGTAAACTTAGCATTGTGTCACTTTGTAACGGTCTGGTTTGGTTTCCCAAAGCATAAGTTGGACTGCAATCAGTCTCCCTGCTGATTGAATAAGTTCACGTTTCATGATTGGAGAAGTTTTGCATTGCTTACATTTGCTACCAGGAATCATTGCCCATTTGTCATTTCTATAAATGAGTTCTTCCAAACACATGGAATCTGTACCAGTAGGTACTTGTAGAGGATAAACATGCAACACCTCTTGGTTTGATGAGCAGTAGTTACATGTAGTACATAGAATGTCATGACTTATTGTGACTGAAACCATGCAAGATACTTCAGGACAAATTTCAGACAATTTGGTGAGAAACTCAGCAACGTGTTGCTGCTCACCTCTATTGAAAGGTTCTCCTAAGAAGTGACAGATATCCACAGTAGTCAGAGACGCAGTGGATGGCAAGTGAACCTATTTGTGAACAAAGCTCCTGATAGCCTCTTGTTGACTGTGTTTTAAGGAATCCTTCAGAGGTTGCAAGTGAAGAAGGCACTGCAATGTTGCATTTACATAGCATGAGGTGAAACTGGGGTTGCTCAAGCCCCTGAATGGATGTGTAAGTGCAAGTGTTCTCTTAGAAGATTGAGGCTTTTGCTGTTCCTGAACATTAATGATGGCTCGGTGAATGAAATGCGCATGATCTTTTACCTTGTGTCCCTTGTGCGTGTTAGTCTCCTTCAAGCTTATCAACTTCTGACAATAAATCCCTCTGAGCCGATGGTACTCTTCAACTGCAGCTTGACATGCGTAGATGCAGGTGGGGTCAAAGTTGATAAGGTGGATACCGCTTAAGGAAGTAACTGTGGAAAGTGCAACGAAACATTGTCCATAGCAGAAAATGGAGTTACCACGATCCATCCTAACTGTTTTTAGAGTCATCCCCTGGCATTTGTGAATGGTGATTGCATGAGCACCAATGACTGGGAACTGCTCTCGAACAATGTAGACTCTATCCATGATTTCAAACTTTGAGCATAAACATTGAAAGGTATGGGTGAGTCCATTGTTAAATTTGATGGTTATGGTTTTGAGCATACTTGTGTTTTCCAGATAGTAGGAAACAGCTTGAAGCTTCCCTATTGCCCCATTGATGAGACCAGTGGCAATGTCAGTGTTCTTGCGAATTTGCTTAATACAAATGCAAATGTGATACATTTACTACCAAACTAAATACAAATGCAAATATGTGATAAATGCTAAATGGACTTCAAATACTTTCCCATATAATAAATGTTAATTTATTAACATGAATTTGGCAGAGGCCTTTATCCAAGGTAACATACAAGGAAAACAGTTTATATAATAACAACATAAACACAGTAATCACATAGTTCATAATAATGAACAGGTATGTACCAATATAGGAAGCAAGTTACATAAAACAGTGCTTCCCAATCTTGGTCCTGAGGACTCAGTGTTTGCTGATTTGTGTTCCAACTGAGCTTTACATTACGAATTGAACCCTCAATTGAATGAATAAAATGTCTAATCAGAGCATTTGAATTATTTGTAGAAATGGCTGGCTGCACAGGCCTCAATTAGCACTAATGTAGGACTACCTAATGTTAACTCAGGTAAGGTAGTCCAAGATTAGTGCTGATCAGGGTTTGTGAAAGCAGCCAGAATAGTTGGATATTTCAAGTTATTTCTAACATTGCATTAAGTGACTAATTGTTAGTTCAATTGGGGGATCAATTTAATAATTGAAAACTCAGTTGGAACACAAACAGCAGACACAGTGGGCCCGCAGGACCAGGTTTGTGAAAAACTGACATCAATGATGAGATATATGTATATATTTATATATGTGTGCATTGCACAATTATTATTTTTACTTGTTTTGTTTGTTATGTTTAATAAACATGAAGTTCTCAAAAGTGTCCTTTAGTTTGCATCTTTCAGGTTAATCAACTTTACCAGCAATACTGAAAAGTCTCTCTACTTTCAAATGAGCATTATTATTGAAAAGTGTTTAAAATTGAAATATTTTTTAAGCTTTCCCATGATTTGAAATTCAAGTGCAAATTCTTATATTTCAGAATATACAAATACCAAGTCAAATGCAAATAGTTCAGCAGATTGCATTTAAATTATTATTATTTATTTTTTAGCAGACACCCTTATCCAGGGCAACTTACAATTGTCAGAATTATATCACATTATGTTTACATACAATTACCAATTTATCCAGTTGTTTATACTGAATCTAGGTAAAATACCCTGCTCAAGGGTACAACAGCAGTGTCACTCACTGCTGTTGAACCCACAACCCTCCAGTCAAGTGTCCGGAGTCCTAACCACTACTTTACAGTGCTGGCCCAAAGTAATGTGTCGATTTAAACCAAAGTAATGGTTTTGGAGACATTTTGTAGGGGAAACATATAAAGAAAAATCTACTTCAGATAATTCAAGAAAACAGAAAAATTGTTTAAGCACATATAGTACAGTGGCTAAGATAGGAGTGTGTAATGAGCAAAACCAGGTGTCTGACCTTCATACATTTGGTTAAAATGTTGTGTTTGTGAAATAATTGAACAAAAAGTATAAAAGCTACACTGAAAAACACTTATTTGTCACACATTATTTGATATTAAATGTGTTTAGGATTTAAACACCGTGTGGTGTTTATTTTATAAACTCTTGGACGTGGTTATGATTTGTAACACTTTTTAAACATTCATACGCATTTATAACAGGACTGGTGTTTAACATCTAAACGTTAAACTTAGCAAAAATGGCACAGATTAAACACATAGGGTAAATTGCAACGAACTGAAAGCAGCGTACTAACTGGGGATGATCCCGTGGTTAGTACACAGCTCCATACTAAACTAGTACGCAAGTTAAATACCAATTGCAACAAACTTGGAGCCTGAAGTTAGTCCCCAGCTGTGTACTAAAAAAGGTCTCAATTGCAACAAACCCAAAAATAACTGCAGCTGCCCTCTAGAGCAGGGGTAGGCAACCCTGGTCCTGGAGTGCCACAGACACTTCTGGTTTTTGTTTTACCCAGGTCCCTTAATAAATTAATTGATTTAATGATTGGCTTAATTGGTTAGAATTACCATGTGTTCCAGGTATTTAGCAATTGACAATTAAGAGATACCTATAAAACCTGCAGGATTGTGGCACTCCAGGACCAGGGTTGCCTACCTCTGCTCTAGAGGATACCAAGTACGGGACTAACATAGTATAACTCTTGCTATGGACTAAGAATTTTAGTATCGTACTAAGTGGAATAGTGGAAGACATGTGAAAGTCCCAGAAGGAAGGAAGGTGTTGGCAGCATTACAGTCATTCATGGAGAGCCTGTAGAATGCGATAGTAGGTTTCACATTTGAGACACAAGTCTTTTCATTCCCTTTAATTTGAAGGGACTCGACATGGTTCTTAGGGGTGAGCAGGGATATTGAGAAGTAGGGACACAGTGGGTAGAATGTGAGTTAAGTATTATTTTACATAGTAGGACCTGGGGGCACATTGAAAAATAAAATAAACAGTGCTCTTCTCAGGGTGTTTTGAGAAATGATTATCTATGATACTTCTTCGGAATACCACCCCTTCCCTGTTTGTACTTGTTGTGGTCCAATGAGAACGGTGTCGAAACAGCCTGTGTGTGTTGACCACGGTTATCCTTTACTCCCTTTAAAACAGCCTGGGCCGCACCACACGAGCTGCAACTGTCTGTATAATGTATAATGCTAATGTTGTAATCAAAAACATAATTCAAAATTAAACCAGCTTTGTTAGTTTATTTCATGGCATTGCACTTGGTTGAATATTTTATATAAAGTCTGTGTGCCCTGATATGGAGTATTTTACCATGCATATATATCTTAAATAAAAAAATAAATTATTACGTGCATATATATAAGTATATGTTAGAGACAAATTAATATTTATGTATAAATGTCAGCCTCTTTGCTGAAGTTGGCTTCTTATTCGCCAGCTTCTCATTCGCTCAGCTTCTTATTCACAGGCTTTTAGTGCATAAATGTATTTGTCTGCATTGAAGAAGTAGCCTTGAATTTAACTGGTTAAATCACGTCAGCCCACTGATTTCACTGCAGGTACCCAGCGAGGGACACCCCCTCTGCAAGCTACACATGTATTTAGGCGTGCCCAACGTGGTTTACTGGGGCAAAACAGCGGGTGCACTTGCTACATATGCCAATCGCTCAGCTTCTTATTCGCTCTTTATGTATCTATGTTGAATAAGTAGCCTTGCATTTAACGGGTTAAATCACGTTGGGCTGCTGATTTCTCTGCCAGTGCTTGACAAGGGGCAACCCCTCTGCAAGCCCCACTTGTATTTAGCCCGGACCAATGTGGTTTACTGAGGAAGAACAGCGGGTACACTTGCTACATATGCCAATCGCTCAGCTTCTTATTCTCTCTTTATGTATCTATGTTGAATAAGTAGCCTTGCATTTAATGGGTTAAATCACATTGGGATGCTGATTTCTCTGCCGGGACCTGACAAGGGGCAACCCCTAAGCAAGCCCCACTTGTATTTAGCCCAGCCCAACGTGGTTTATTGGGGAAGAACAGCGGGTAAATATGCCACATATTCCAATTGCTCATCTTCTTATTCGCTCTTTATGTATCTATGTTGAATAAGTAGCCTTGCATTTAACGGGTTAAACCACGTTGGGCCGGGCTAAATACAGGTGTAGCTTACAGAGGGGTTGCCCCTCGCCAGGTACCTGCAGAGAAATCGGCGGCCCAAAGTGATTTAACCCTTTAAATGCAAGGCTTTTTCCAGCGAAGAAGCTGTGCAATTGGCATATGTGGCATGTTTGCCCTCTGTTCTGCCCCAGTAAACCACATTGGGCTGGGCTAAATACAAGTGGAACTTGTAGGAGGGTTGCCCCTTTTCAGGTACCTGCAGAGAAATCTATGGCCCAACGTGATTTAACCAATTAAATTCAAGGCTACTTCTTCAACGTAGACAAATACATTTATGCACTTAAAAGCTTGTGAATAAGAAGCTGGTGAATAAGAAGCCAAATTCAGCCTTGTGTTTTACAGTGTAAATGTATGAAAAGAAGACAGACATAGCCATAATATAGTCAAATTTAATGTCACTTCTGTTAATGTCACACTCTGCTTATTTTCATCAAATTGAAATGATGTTTTGTTTTTAAAATGTATTAATTATCAATGCATTGCTGAGTTTGTTGCGCTCACGTATCAGGTGGTGTCTGGAATGATCCAAATGCAATTAAAACAGTGGGTGGAGGCGTGAAATAAATATATTTATAACTTCTCTTATGCAATTATTTCAATAGCGATTTATACCCTTTGCGGTCCATTTATTCAGCGCGTCAGGTCCAATTTATTTTCACACACGCAGTTTATTTTAGACATGCTGTTTAAAAGTATTTTTTTCACAGTAAAACTGGTTTAAGGGCACTGCATATCAACAGGACACTCAGTACTGCATCTCCAGCCCCGCCCCACCGCTTGTTAGCTGTATTTTTCACATACCTCCTCATACCGATAAATCATCTCCTGATCACTCGTTTTATCACCAAACTCCTCAATAATGCGATCCAAGTCATTATTTTATTACTATAACATCTAAAAAACTCTGCAAATGTCAGTGATATTCTTTGAGCGCTGGATGCAGAAGCAGCTATCTTGTTTGTTTATGTCCGTGTTATCTCTGTGGTGGAGAATAGCAGTGAGTAGCTGGCGAGCCCATGCAACCCGGGAATCTTTTTTAAGGTGAGCAAAGCGAGGTGGGAATTATTTAAGACGAGCACAGCGAGCTGGCATCAATAAATTAAAAGTAAATCAGCTAATTTTTGCTGTTCAATCTACTATTTGTTAATAATACAAGTAAAACTTCAAAGAAAAGTTTGAAGTACCTGGTATTGCCAGGCAGTGTCTCCCATCCAAGTACCAACCAAACACGCATATTATTATTATTTTTTTTCAGCAAACACACTTATCCAGGCCAACTTACAATTGTGACATACAATTACCCATTTATATAGTGAGGTTTTTTTACTGGACCAATCTAGGTAAAGCAGCAATGTGTCCCCCACATGTGATTGAATTCACAACTGTCCAATTCAAGAACAAAGTGCTCTAACCGCTACTCCACAGATGCTGCAAGTGACAGATCACTAGTGTCTCATTGTATAAGGCCACAGAAAATTCACGATTTCACGGAAATCGTGTATTTGACTGCCTATCGTGAAAAACGTCAATATTGTTGATTTCTAGGTGAGGTATGAAATCAGATTCTGAAACTTGGCAAAAATTGCACACTGTTTTTTGTCAATTCCACCAAACTCTTTGGATGCAGAACAAGCAGTTTCTGCATATAGACAGGTTTTTATACCACAAAGACAAACCATGAGTGTTGAAACTGCAACAAGATGCACGATTATTATTATTATTTTCTTTACAGCAGCAGTGTCCACCACCTGGGATTGAACCCATGACCCTCCGGTCAAGAGTCCAGAGCCCTAACCACTACTCCACACTGCTGCCCATGTTGGCCTTCAACAACTAACTCGTTTTCTGCTCATGGGCCAGATAATTGTGTCTGTGAGCGAGCATACAACACGCGAGATGGATAAAAAGTCGCATACGATTTCTTCTTGTTTTTTCTGTTGATTATTTTCTATAGGTTGATTCGCTCAAGTAGCACGATGTTATGTGGTTTAAAACATCATATATAATTGAGTGTGTGTAAAGAAAAACACAAAGTTTCGGTTTTGCCACTTGCACTTAACCCTGTTTTTAACATTTTGTTTTTCAAAGTCAGCATAACGCTATGCAGCACAGTCTGTTTAATTACTATATGAACATAGCTTTTTAAACAAAGTTTTAAATGTTTACAAAACTCGACAATGTTGCCGAATTTGTCATGCAAACTAGTTTTGTTTTAATAAGTTTTGTCTGCTTGTTACTTTTTTCAGCCAACACATTTAAATAACCCTTGTTTGTTACATTTTAAAAGATTGTTTTAAACGTTACAATGTGAATGTTGACTCAGTAACTACCATTAAATGTTTCAACCTTGGTGACTTTCTTTGATGCGCTATTAATTTTAGGCAACTTGCAATAGAACCTTTTCCGTGGCCCTATGTAGAACTAAATCCCGACATACACTAACTTGTATGAGGAACTACCGTTCCTCTCAATATATATATATATATATATATTTTTTTTTTACATGAAACTTGTACTTTTTATATAGGTATATAAATGTCAATTGCTGTGGATAAGCGCATCAGCCAAATCAATTAATATGACATATAGTTTTCTAGCTTTCTATTTATTAATTTATTTATACATTTATAATATAAACATGTATTAATTTCTATGTTTATTTCTAATTGTATTTATTGCTCTATGCATTTGTTTAAATCATTTATTTATTTCTACCAAATAAATTATTCCTTTATTTATTTTTAATTAAACGAGGAACAACAATTTATCAGAGATCAGAGATTTAGACAAGGAAGCTACAAGCCACTCTTGTGTACAATTCCATTCTATAGTATCTGCCAGACAAACAGGAAACTAGAAATTTTCAAAAAGGAAATATAACATTTCTAGAATCGAGCAGAACCTTCAGGTTTTCAGCGAAAGCTGGTCAGGCTTGGATGTAAGCTTAAAGGAACACATTCAACAACTGCGCAGTGGCGCAGCGGGCTAAGGTCATGTGGTCTTCAAGAGCGTCATGTTGCAAGTTCAAACCACGGTATTTTTTTTTCCTGCGATATGTGCTGTTTTAAAACATAAACAAATTGTTTAATATAAATGGTGTGGATATCAAACTGCTTGCAATCCCTGGTTTGTTTTGACGTTGACCAACATGATTGGTAGATGTCCAGTTATTTAGCTTTTCTGTTTGAAAAGTCGCTACACACCCTTAAAAAGTAGACGGAAGAAGAAGAAGAAGAAGGAGAATAACAATTTTACCTTAGTTTGACTACTTATATTTCATTGTGTATAAGAGGTATGTATGTTTTTTTTTCACATCTGATGTAAGAAAGTTTCAGACTTTTGATACTGGTACAGTACTAACATAAAAGGCTTGTGCAGACAAACCGTTTGAGACAACAAGACAATTCTATCTTTGGAGTAAGGGGGGAATTTGCATAGCAGCGACAGGAATATAGAATGGTAATGTTCCTCTTACCTCTTCATGGTGACCCCCCCCCCCCCAAATGAAATAACACGCTTGGTCAGTTGTATTTGATATGCCGCTGTATCATGTATACATGTATAAAGGGTTTCGCAGCCTTGCAAACAATAACAAACTTATGCACAAATGTGAGTTTCATGGGTAAATCTTGAGACTTGACATCCATGTATTCATTCCTCCTCTCATACGCGTTCTCGCCTCACACTTTTTGTATAAGAATGTAGGCATGTGCCTGCCCTGTTCTGGCTCAAGTTTGTTTTTCCATGTGCTGTTTCCCAAAATACAAGGTAAGTAAATCTAAAAGTGTATCTTTTCTACTACAATTCCTTTGGTATTTAAAACAAATCTTGTTCAGATGTTAAAAGCAATCAATGTGACTATTTAAAAAAAAAACAAAGCTATTTTTCTTTAGCTATCTATAAAAACAGAACCCTGAGCGGCTGCATCCTCCATAACACAGTAACAGTTGGAGTTCTGAATATTCCTTCCATAGCACATGATAACAGATAACATATCACTTCAAATGTCTGTCAGCATGTGTTCTGGTTGTAAATCTCCCTCCCGACCTGTGAGGGCACTAAGCAGCGAGGACAGAGTTATTTTGATGGGCTGGACTGACAGTTCTTTCCCGGGTCGGGGAGTTGGCTAGTCTGGAAGAAGGCGAGTCTCTATTGCAAGAACGTTTTGACCTGAAAGGTAAACAATGTAGCAGCCGCTGATTGTAAGACAGCTGCATTAGTTTACCAAGGGGTCATGCGTGACAGTATAAAAGGGATGGAGACTCGTAATCAGTTCCTTTGCTTGGGTTTTTTGAGAGACTGGAAAGACCGTGCGAGACGCAGAGAAAGCATACGGGAAAATATTTGTGAGTGTTTTGTTTGTTTGTTCGTGTCTGTTTAGTAACTGTCTGTGTTTTTGTTATATAGCAGTAGACGGCTAAACACGAATCTGGAGCTGTCGCCAAGGGCCAGCACAAAACCGGATCAACACTGCACTACAGTCACAATTAACATTGTTATCAGCACTTGTTCACATGTATAGCACGTATTATATTGTACTTCACCACAAGCACTGAGAGCACTCACTTTGGACTTGTGATCATGTGTGTGTCTAATTGTGTGTGTTAGTACTGTGCTTATTATTTACGGGACTGCAACCCTTTTGATTACTGTGCAATACACATTGTTGAGTATTGCAAGTTCATTATTATTTGCTGGCTGGTCATCAGACCCTTGGATTAATAATCATTAAATTAACCATTTCACCCGTACTTTGTTGTCTGTTTGTTCTTGGGATTACTGCATCCGCACCACACCTGCTATACACCTGCTACTAATTACCACGTTGCCACAGCATGCTAGAGCAAAAAACTGTAATTCTAATCATGCTGATTAGCAATCTCCACTGGCAATGTTTTTGTGCAGTTCATCTATCGATTACAGTAATTACAGTGATTACAGTTCTCTCTGCCTCGCTTCTCCCACGCAACTCCACTGCTCCGCTCACTCCACTGGCTCCCGATCACCGCTCGCATCCAGTTCAAGACTCTTGCACTTGCCTACAGATGCCTTGACCAGACTGCACCGAGCTACCTCCAGACCCTCATCTCTCCCTACACCCCCACTCGACCTCTCCGCTCCTCCTGCACTAGAAGACTGGCTGTACCTCCTCTATGCTCCCCTGCCTCCAGAGCCCTCTCTTTCTCCACCCTCCCCCCGCAGTGGTGGAATGACCTTCCTACAGATGTCAGGACTGCCCAGTCCCTGACCATCTTCCTGTGCCTCCTCAAGACTCACCTCTTTAGACAGCACCTGTAGAACTCCTCTTTTCCCTCTGGACACTTTATCACTCTTCCTTAATGCGCTTTACTTGCTCTTATCTGCTTCCTATTTTACTGCATTTAATCCTGTACTTTAGAGTACTGTAATCTGTCACAAGTGTTATTTAATCTGTAGTATTTTGTATTTAACTATATCCTGATGTAACTATCACTGACACTGTTATCTGCCCCGTTATTGAATTGTATTTTGTCATATACTTGTACTTGCTAGAACCAAAGTCATTGTATTTTATCTTGCTCTTAATTGTATTAATACTTATACTGTGATTCTTGAAATGGATAAGGGTGTCTGCTAAGAAATAAATAATAATAATAATAAGGGTGCCTGCTAAGAAATAAATACACTAATTAATAATAATAATAATAATAATAATAATAATAATAATAATAATAATATAGTACCTGCAAACAGTCATTAATCTCATTAGCAGAAAACAGTGAAATGGTTTGTCTGGGCTCCCTTAGGGAAACAAAACCCATTAGATTGTGTTTGCTTATAAATAAGTAACAGCCTGATCAGCAATAAAGATCTATTACATATAGCCAGTGAGCTTTGAAGAGCATGGGAGATAACAGAAGGTACAGATTGATTATTGATCATGTGCCTGTTAGAATAGAGGCATACTTATTGTCTTTTATTTTTTTAAAGTAAACAGGGAGATTTTGCTTGATCCTAAATGGGGAAACGTCCTGAGTTCCTCTGCTTATTTTCTGATAATGTCATTCCACGTATTGGCAAAACCACTAAATGTAATCAGAATTAGAGTCTGAATTTGAGGTACAAATTAGTTGCTCATGTGATGGGGCATGTAATCCTTGCAGCAGTCTACCAAAAATGGATAAAGAGGCATGATTGTGGGTGTACGTCAAGCAGGTGCCACAGTAGCAGGACAGTCATGTTGGTTAGGCTGCTCCAAGACCTTGGTCTTCAGCAATGGCAAAGCGAAGGGAAAGTAGTCACCAAGACAGTTAATAATGGACAGAGGGACAATTCTGAAATATTATTGATCAAATGGATCTCAAGACACCTTCCAGCACCTTGAGGAGTCTGCCCCATCATGTCAAGGCTGTGATCAGGGTAACAATGGACCAACCCAATATTAGGTACAGGTCTTAATAAATTGGCTAGACAGTGTATGTGTACAGATAATATAAAACAACAGCATTTCTAACAGAAATATACATAATTTACACTCAGTGGTTTCAATCATGTTGTCTAAATGTACTGTTAACCCTTTGCGGTCCATTTATTAATTCTAAGGCCAGGCTCGCCAGGTCTAATTAATTTTACACGCGCATTTAATTTTAGACGCTGTTTAAAAGTATTTTTTCACAGTCAAACAGGTTTAAATAGCCCTGCAGATCAACAAAGCACTCACTAGGCATCCCCAGCCCGCCCCACCTTTTCGCTTGCTATCGCCACATATGCTACCAAATAAAAAATAATAATAATAATAGTCGTACCTACCGATCAATCGTCTCCTGATGACTCGTTTTATCACCAAACTCCTCAATAATGCAATCCAAGTCATTATTTTATTGCTATAACATCTCAAAAAGCTCTGCAAATGTCCGTAGTTAGTCTCTGCGCTGATACTGTTCTCCCAGCTTGTTCCATAACGACTGCCCCATCTGAAGAAGGGGGCTACTATGACTATTCATGAGATACGCCTTTTTTTTTTTTTTTTTATCGAACTTGTCTCGCTCCTTTCGCTCCCACTGGCCATTGAATGGTTTTCTCGGCTTTTTTATGCTTTTAAAATGATGTCGGACAGGGTCCGACAAAGGACCTGGTGGGAATAATTGCAATGTCGGACCCAGTCCGACAATGGACCGCAAAGGGTTAATAGTTTATGAAATGTGTCATCTTTCAATGATGTAACTTTCAATGACAATACATATATTTTACCATTGGTCCAAAATGCAAATGAACAACAACACATTTAAGAGAGACTTGTAAGAACTGCTTCCCTCACAGGATGCATAACTCAAATACAATAGACTCTGTCAACATACTGTGAAACTGGGTGTGGTGACGATTTGATGTTTTGCTAAATAGACCTTAATTCGATTAAGGATACCATGTCACGTGCAGCAAGACATGTAATTGGCTGCATGTGCAAAGCAAGCACCTGGAGACCTATCGCATTGTGATTGGTCAGCACAATGCTGACACTGATTGAAATCCAATTTATTGTATGAGAGTATATTGATGCAAAAATTATTTTTGACCAGGAGAATAGCATGACTGGTTTTCAAGACTATATTTATTAAATGCTCTCCTTAATTGATACTCTTCACGGTAAATTGTGTTTGAATTGGAGTGATGAAAATAGTACCTCAAATAACAAAGCTGATGTTTGCTTTATATGAATAGTAATGCGATGACACTTACAGGACAGGAAACATGAAACTGCAATTGAGGGGGTCCCAAATGGTTTACGGTGTAAAAGCACTGCTGCTTGGGAGTGCAGGGTGAGTCATGTGAGTGGGAACGTTGGAAAAAAAGGAATAGTTCACCTCATCAGCGACCCCTGCTGGTGAGACGCTAGAGACTTCCAAGGCTGCAGGGTTTTGGAGCTTAGTAACATTTGTTTCTTATGTCAGGAGGTGAAAATGGGGGTAAAACCGATAAATGTGCAGTCAAAAACGAACTAACGAATTATTAATAGTTCAATTAATAACATTTTTATTGCACTTACCATTCCAGGCTGTGGATCGGGAAAGGTACATTTCAAGTTTTACACGATGTAGCCTTTCAAATTTAAATCAATCCTATTTTAACAGCATGGTAAGGATGTGATCATATTGACAGCAAGAAGTCTAGTTTATCCCTTCTAAGTAGACCAAAATCCCTCAATTAAAGAGCAAATACGTTGACCTAGGTTTTATTCATAGGACAGAGATACCTTCAGATGGTTATATCTAACTATCAAAGGTTATAGAGTGATACTGAACACTGTGTCATCATGGTTACTTGATGGGAGTCACAGTGTTTGTGTTGAAGTGTGTTTTAAAAGGGCAAGAACGACACAAGACTTTGACATGATAACTACTGTACATTACCATATACAGTACAGTAATTGAAATGTAATAATCTGCAAAACACTTGCTTCAAAAGATTTATAATCTTAAACTCAAAGAATTCCAAGCCATGTGACTGTTGTGTGGTATACTGCCGTATGTCAGTGAGATGATATTAAATAACCACAGCTGCAGGCTAGTCTGACTCTAATGTAAGTGTCTCGCTTGCGGTGTGCATGGTCACTGATTCAAGTGATTACTGCACACAAAATAATTCCACAAATATTACCTGTTGTGCATGTCCATTCATTGTGTAGATTGTGCAGCTTTGAAAGAAGCACATGTTAAATATAGACTTTTTTATTTTAAAACTTGATATCTGGTTCTCCATCAGACGGTTATAGAAATCTCTGGTCAAGGCAGTTTGTAAGCCATGTTTTCAGTTAGTGTTGCACTTGCTTGGTCATTTTACTTGGAGGGTAACATTTTCACCACCTTTTCAATGGCTTTCAAGACACAAGAGGTTCAATAAATCAGGAAGTGCAAGTGTAACAGATTTCCTGAGAGAAAGGCATAGAAACTGAGAACTTTCTTTAACCTAAAGAAATACCAGATATTGGGTTGTAAATGTAAATCCATGTTTTCTATACTACGTTTCTTTCAAAACTGCACATTTGAGATCTAAGTATTAGATTATCTAAGAATTATTTACAGTTAATTTCACATCCAGCCTCCACCCTGTTACACATGCACTGGGGCGCTTTCTTACAGAAACTAAATCCCCTACACTGGATCCCAGTCTCAGAAACCCTTGACTTCAGAGCTGCTCGACTCTGAAGTCCAGGCTTGTGCTACAGTACTGGGGCCGTATTACAAAAAGATCCTAACTGCCAAATCTTATCTTATCTTAGAAATAGGAAGTTCTAAGTGTCAGTTAAGGAAAATTTGTATTACACAAACTTGTTAATTTCCTAAGTTTCGATCCTAACATTTAGGACAAGGTAGAACCTATCCTAACTTATGGTTTGAGAAAAAAAATAGCCTACTTTCTCAATGGCAGCTTCTATTTTTTTTAAATTAGAGGAGAAAGCAAATAGACAATTATTGCGAGAAAGGCTTCTGACAGATCCAAACGCTGTTCTTGATTTTTCAGACTAAACTTTAATTTCAAATTACCATCCCCCAAGAGCAATGATTTTAAATTTAATTGAAATTTCAAAACTGCAGCCGCAGCCGCAAAGAAGTTACACAGGTAACAAACACGCTTCATCTTTTTGCTAAAGGTGATTTTCAGTCAGAGCTGGCTGATCTTTCTAAAACATCGCAACCATCACTATCGAGAAATTTAACAGAAGTAGCCACTGTGATGCCAGCCTTTCCGCACATTATATAAAATTTCCATAAGAACATAAGAACATAAGAAAGTTTACAAACGAGAGGAGGCCATTCAGCCCATCTTGATCATTTGGTTGTTAGTAGTTTATTGATCTCAGAATCTCATCAAGCAGCTTCTTGAAGGATTTCAGGGTGTCAGCTTCAACAACATTACTGGGGAGTTGGTTCCAGACCATCACAATTCTATGTGTAAAAAAGTGCCTCCTATCTTCTGTTCTGAATGCCCTTTTATCTAATCTCCATTTGTGACCCCTGGTACTTGTTTCTTTTTTCAGGTCAAAAAAGTCCCCTGGGTCGACATGGTCTATACCTTTTAGGATTTTGAATGTTTGAATCAGATCACCGCATAGTCTTCTTTGTTCAAGACTGAGTAGATTCAATTCTTTTAGTCTGTCTGCATACCACATGCCTTTTAAACCCGGGATAATTCTGGTTGCTCTTCTTTGACCTCTTTCTAGAGCAGCAATATCCTTTTTGTAACGAGGTGACCAGAACTGAACACAATATTCTAGGTGAGGTCTTACTAATGCATTGTAAAGTTTTAACATTACTTCCCTTGATTTAAATTCAACACTTCTCACAACATATCCGAGCATCTTGTTGGCCTTTTTAATAGCTTCCCCACATTGTCTAGATGAAGACATTTCTGAGTCAACTCCTAGGTCTTTTTCATAGATTCCTTCTTCAATTTCAGTATCTCCCATATGATATTTATAATGCACATTTTTATTGACTGTCTGCAGTACTTTACACTTTTCTCTATTAAATGTAATTTGCCATGTGTCTGCCCAGTTCTGAATGCTGTCTAGATCATTTTGAATGACCTTTGCTGCTGCAACAGTGTTTGCCACTCCTCCTATTTTTGTGTCGTCTGCAAATTTAACAGGTTTGCTTACTATACCAGAATCTAAATCATTAATGTAGATAAGGAATAGCAGAGGACCTAATACTGATCCCTGTGGTACACCACTGGTTACCTCACTCCATTTTGAGGTTTCTCCTATAATCATTACTTTTTGTTTTCTACATGTTAACCACTCCCTAATCCATGAGCATGCATTTCCTTGAATCCCTACTGCGTTCAGTTTGAGAATTAATCTTTTATGCGGGACTTTGTCAAAAGCTTTCTGGAAATCTAAATAAACCATGTCGTATGCTTTGCAATTATCCATTGTCGATGTTGCATCCTCAAAAAAATCAAGCAGGTTAGTTAGACATGATCTCCCTTTCTTAAAACCATGCTGACTGTCCCCCAGGATATTGTTACCATATAGGTAATTTTCCATGTTGGATCTTATTATAGTTTCCATAAGTTTACATATAATAGAAGTCAGGCTTATTGGTCTGTAGTTACCTGGTTCGTTTTTGTCTCCCTTTTTGTGGATCGGTATTACGTTTGCAATTTTCCAGTCTGTCGGTAAAACCCCTGTGTCAATTGACTGTTGCATGATCTTGGTTAGCGGTTTGTAAATAACTTCTTTCATTTCTTTGAGTACTATTGGGAGGAGCTCATCGAGCCCAGGAGATTTGTTTATTTTAAGAGCTCCTAGTCCCTTTAACATTTCTGCCTCTGTTATGCTAAAACTATTTAAAACTGGATAAGAACAGGTTGACATCTGGGGCATGTTGTCCGTATCCTCCTTTGTACAAACTTATCAAAAAATATATTTAAAATCATTTAATATATTTGCTATTTTTGTCTTCGTCTATGATTTTGCCATTTGTATCTCTTAGACATTTACCTCTTCTTTGAATGTTCTCTTGCTGTTATAATATTGGAAAAACATGACTTGCGTTTGCAGTTCCAAGTACTCTTTCTCTGTACTCTGTGCAGTTCCAAGTACTCTTTCTGTGTACTTTGTTTTTTGTCCCTTTTAAACGCTCTGTAAAGTGCCTTTTTCCACTGAATATTTTTTTTAATTGATCTATTAAACCATTTTGGCCATTTTGTTTTAGATTTAGATTTGTCTACTTTTCAGGTAACACCGCTAGGGTGGGAATACATTCGGCCACCCACGAGTATACATGTTGTTTTATGTACATGTAATAGATGATGCTTGCAAACTGGGATGTAATTGTTTTGTGCCTCTAGTACTACATTTAAAAAAAAAAGAGCCATCCTTTTTCTGTGGAAGTTTTCTCTATTTTACTCCAATCTACTTCCATTAGTCTCTGTTTCATACCTTCATAGTTTGTTTTTCTAAAATTGTAAACCTTAGCTTTAGTCACTACTTTTGGGGTTTTAAAAATCACTTCAAATGAGACCATGTTGTGGTCTGAGTTTGCCAATGGTTCTTTGACCTCTGTTTTAGTTATTCTGTCGTCATTATTTGAAATGACTAAATCAAGGCATGCCTCTCCTCTAGTCGGTGCCTTGACAAATTGCGTTAGGAAGCAGTCATTTGTCATTTCCACCATTTCAATTTCGTCCGTCCTGCTCCTCGCCAGGTTTTCCCATTTTATATGGGGGAAGTTGAAATCCCCCATTAGTATGGCTTCTCCTTTTCTACACGCATTTCTAATGTCATTGTATAACAGATTATTTTGCTCGGCGTCTGAACTTGGCGGTTTATAGCATGCTCCTATTATTATGCCCTTTGAATTTTTGTCCATTATTCTGACCCGTATTGATTCGGCTTTGTTTCCTTTCGTCCAGATTTAATATTATATTCGTCTCCATCACTCTCAGATAAGCAAGTTTCTGTAACACCTATCACATCGTAGTTACTTGTTAGTGCAGTAGCTTCAAGTTCTAACATTTTGTTTCTGAGACTTCTAGCATTAAGATTAATGCATTTAATAGTTGTCTTACCTGAGTTGTTGCCCTTGTTTTGAAGTGGTCTCCTTTCTGTTTTTTTTTGTTTTTTCCACCCTTCCTTTCTAGTTTAAATGCTTCTGGACCTCCTCAAGGATCCTTTCTCCGAGTAGATTGGTTCCCTTTTTGTTTAAGTGAAGTCCTTGTTGTAGAATGTGCTCCAATGTTCAAGAAAGTTGAAGCCTTAATGTGTGCACCACGATTTCAGCCATGCATTTTGATTTGTATTTCCAGCTGTCCGTATGGTCCTTTGGAAGGTGCCAGCAGTATTCCAGAAAATACCACAATTTTGGTTTTGTCTTTAAATTTCCTTCCTAGCTCTCTGAATTTGTTTTGCAGGGATCTTGGCCTGTCTCTTCCAATGTTGTTTGTATCTTGATTGTTCTCGGATCCTGTCCACGTTCTCAGTGATGTGCTTGACAGAGGCTCCTGGAAGGCAGCACACTGTTGTAGTAAGGGGGTCCAGACTGCGAACTGAACTTGCTGTGTTTCTCAATATGGAGTCCCCAACAATCATGACCTCCCTTCTTTTTGCTGCATGGCCAGCACTGTTTATAGGGTCCTGGATGTTGTCCCTTTCGTTCTCTTGATGTTGGTTTTGATCATCTAAATATTGAAGTGGCTCAAGTTTTTTGGATGTTTTGATTTCTGGTGGTTGTGTTTGATGAAGTTTTTTATTCCCTGCTTCTGCCTACCTGAACCTAGCTGTTTTGATCCTCTTCTATCTCCCTGGTGACTTTCAAGCTGCTAGGGCTGCAGACTTCCATGAATTGTGGGTGTACCAGCTCCTCAAGCTCCTGTTGCTGTCTCATTTCCTGCAGCTCCATTTCTAGCATACTTACTAGTTTAAGCAAGTCCTGGATCGTGCGGCACTTTACACACACTTGGTTTAGCGCTGCTGGGTTTTCTCGGATTTCCCACATCATGCAGGTGTCACAGATTACTGGCTTGAAGACCATGTAAATTTTTTTTTTTTTTAAGTTTAGTTTAGCGTCTGCAGCTGTCAACCTGCTTTCAAACTGCTTCTAACTGCTCTGCACTTTTAAAGTGATGCACTTCTCACACAATGTCGCTCCCACGCTGTTGCTGGAAGAACTGCCTCACTTCATGGTTTTCTGTTGTGCTGGTAGCTCCGCCCCTTCCCCTTGTCTCAGAATGGCGCTGAATTTGAATCAGCTGCTCTAAGTTTCAGTTTGTGAATTTAAGCTGCATTAATTTCTAAATCAATGTATTTTCTGATGAAAGCAATTTCAGGTTCTGCACTTTTAAAACAATGCACTTCTCACACGATGTCGCTCCCACGCTGCTGCTGGAAGTACTGTCATGTATGGCATCATATCTGATGGAACGCATAGGCATATTAGGGGCAAGTTAAGGTTGCGTGCCTTGCGTCCCATTTCCCAACTTTTGTGATTTTGAACTGCAAACTTAATGTTATTTTAACAATATATATATACGTATATACTGTATATATATACTATATATATATATATATATATATATATATATATATATATATATATATATATATATATATATATATATATATATATATATATATATATATATATATATATATATATATATATATATATATATATATATATATATATATATATATAAAATATATATATATATATATATATATATATATATATATATATATATATATATACAGTGCCTTGCAAAAGTATTCAGACCCCTGACCAATTCTCTCATATTACTGAATTACAAATGGTACATTGAAATTTCGTTCTGTTTGACATTGGTTTTATTTTGGGAAATATTTTTAAGAAAAATAAAAAACTGAAATATCTTGCTTGCATAAGTATTCAACCCCTGTGCTGTCGAAGCTCCCAGTACACCAATGAAAGAAATTGCCCTAACGAGGACACAATTACCTTACCATTGGCCTCCACCTGTGAACCATTAAAGTTACTGTCACATTTTCTGGATAAAAACCCCACTGTTGAAGGATCATTGGTCAGGCTGTGAATCTGAAGGAAAATGAAGACCAAAGAACATTCTGCAGAAGTTAGAGATAAAGTAATACAAATGCATAGATTAGGGAAAGGGTACAAAATAATATCCAAGTGTTTGGATATCCCAGTGAGCACAGTTGGATCAATAATCAGGAAGTGGAAGCTGCATCACACCACCCAGGCACTGCCAAGAAAAGACCGTCCCTCAAAACTCAGCGCTCAAACAAGAAGGAGACTTGTGAGAGAAGCCACAGAGAGGCCAACAATCACTTTGAAGGAGCTACAGAGTTCAGTGGCTGGGAGTGGAGTAATGGTGCACTAATCAACCATATCAAGAGCTCTGCATAACACTGGCCTGTATGGGAGGGTGGCAAGAAAGAAGCCGTTACTCAAAAAGTACCATCTGAAAGCACGTCTGGAGTTTGCCAAAAAGCTTGAGAGTGATCCAGCTGCGATGTGGGAAAAGGCTTTGTGGTCAGATGAGACCAAGATAGAGCTTTTTGGCCAAAACTCAAAGCGCTATGTGTGGCGCAAACCTAACACTGCCCATGCCTCAAGACACACCATCCCTACAGTGAAGTATGGTGGTGGCAACATCATGCTGTGGGGATGCTTCTCATCAGCAGGGACTGGGCATCTTGTTAAAATTGAAGGAAGAATGGATGGAGCAAAATACAGGGAAATACTGCAAGAGAACCTGCTTCAGTCCGCTAAAAAACTGAAGCTTGGGAGGAAATTCACCTTTCAGCAGGACAATGATCCCAAGCACAAGGCCAAAGCAACATTAGAGTGGCTCAAGAACAAAAAGGTGAATGCCCTTCAGTGGCCCAGTCAAAGTCCTGATCTCAATCCCAATGAGAATCTGTGGCACTATTTGAAAATTGCGGTCCACAAGCGTTGTCCAACCAACCTGAACAACCTGGAGCAAATCTGCCAAGAAGAAGGGGCCAAAATCACTCTGACACTGTGTGCAAAGCTGGTGGGGGGGTTGAATACTTATGCAAGCAAGATATTTCAGTTTTTTATTTTTCTTAAAAATATTTCCCAACATAAAACCAATGCCACCTTACAATAATTGATTTTGAGTTCCAGTGTTTAAAATAAAATATCAAACAGAACGACATTTCAAAGTACCATTTGTAATTCAGTAATATGAGAGAATTGGTCAGGGGTCTGAATATAATTGTGAGATATGTTGCTTTGTATTACTAAAGAGCATCTTGAAATAGTTGGAAATAAAAGCAATACATCTCACTTAAGTGTGTATTTGGTTTAAAAGTAGTGTGTGAAGGGTATTAAATGTAAATAGGGTATATGCCTTTAAGAAATGGCGGATCAATTTAGAAGAATGCCTAGACCTGAATTTGAGTAGTATTTAAGAGGACACAACTTGGCAGTCGAGAGGTGTGTGTACAGAGTTCAGGTTGTGTTAACTGAGCTCAGTGAGAGTGTGGTGATGCGAGCTGATGCAGTTTAAGAGCCATGTGTTTGTAAGAATAAAAAGTAGCTTAAGTGTTGCTACCAGAGAGAAGTTACTTATAACTTATTGTGAATAAGCACTCAATCAAGACCTTGATGCATAGACAACCAGGAGTGGAATACAGCAAGTACCAGCAAGAGACCTGCAGGAGTCTATGGAACAGCAGAATGCAGTTTGAAAGTGTGGAAGACAAATGTGAGTCATTGTTTGCCAAACGTGTGTGACTGCCTGTGTCCAATGCAAGTGTAAAGGTGGGAAAGAAGGGACATTGTTTTAATCAGCACAAAGCATGACCATGTGTGAGGAAAAGAGCTGTGGGCTCTGTTTGTGTACTGCATCGTGTGTGCTATCTTTGCAATTGAAGTAAACAATTAAAACAAATGTTGTCTGGTGGATTAATGATTGCTGAGAGAACGGTGGTCCGTGTTGTTCTACATTGTGTGTGTCATCGTTGTAGTGGAAGTGTGACAGTGATCGAATGATTATTGGTGTTAGAGCTCCCTCCCGACCTGTGAGGGCGCTGTGTAAAGGGAACAGAGTATGACTGTGTAAAGGGAACATGGCACGACAGTTCATTCCCAGGTTTAGGTGGAAATCGGCCATCTATAAAGGGGATGGAGCTACAGTACACGAAACCAATGATCCAGACTGGAAATGGCATGGCATCCGCGGATTGGGGGAGAGGATGCGCTCGTTGACCAAGGGGTCATGGGTGACAGTATAAAAAGGGGACGTAGTGATGTGATCTGTGTGGAAAGCTGAAATAAAGAAAACTAAATTAAAGACAAGTCAAACAAAGTGGTGAATGATAGTAATTCAAGGACTGTGTTTTCAGGCACAATAAAAGTGGATCGAGTGCATGGAAAACACAAGCCAAGTTAGTAGAAACAATTGGGGCAATCTTGACCTCCATCGCTTTGACAGTTGTGCCTATTTGCTTGATGCTGGGGCAAGGTTGCCCCAATGGTTTCTTGAAACTTGTATTGTGCTTCTGATATCTCCACTTTAAATGACTGGGCACTTTTGATAACTTGATTTTTTTTCACATTACCAATGCGCTTTTGTTTCCGATACAAATCACATATTCATTTTGATTACCATGGTATGGCACAATAAAATTAGTTTTCACCAAAATATGGCCACTATTTTGCGCGATAATGAATACAAATGCAATAGTAAATACGGAAATCATTATAGTGCATAGTAATTGCAATTATCACGCACAATAAAGTTTAGCGCCGTTTCGTAAATGAGGCCCAAGCAATGGAACTCCAGGCAGTTTAGCCATGTGCATTGTACACAGTGTTTACTTTTTATACCAGGTGAGTGTTATAGTACAAATGTTATAGTATCATAGTCAGAGGTGCAAAGAGGTGCAAAGCCACTCCAGCAACAAGCTTGGAATTCATTATCTCCACTGCAGAGAATTATCTAGGCACATATCCAAAGTGCACTTGTTCAAATTAATCATAGCACTTTAATTATGTATACAATATTTGGGTCAATATCATGGCTTGGGAGATTTTAAGCTACAAGAACAATGATGTATAGATTTTTTCTTGATTTCTGTTCTGGTGTTTGGTGTAAGTGTCTTGTAATACTGTCACCTAAATTCAACATTTAAAAAAGAAATACTTTCTGTAACATACCTGGGCTGCAAATAATTTTCTTACATAACATTAACCCAAATATGATACAATGCTTAGCCACCCCTCTATATTATTATTTTTTAAATCCAGCCTCACAAGCCAGAATATTTCAATACATTATCTGGCCAATTTTCAATTGTTTGAAAATTATTGAAATACTTTTGAAACAAAATAGAGGGCCTACGAAGAGGGATTTGAAAGCAGGACACAGAGTTAATTAAATCTCTAAAAGTAGTGACAATTTCCACCCCTGTCAAATATGCATTTTGATTTCCCCTTTTCATTTCTTTAGCTTTTAGTGATATAAGGCAGATGGTTCGGTATTCAGATTTATGGTAGTGTCTTCATAAGGCAGGAGCCAGGGCTGCGTAAAGGGACTACTAGAATAAAGACAATGTGCTTGTGACTTAGTAACAGAATAGGGGTTTCCCCTTGACTACTTGGACTTCCCCCAAGGGGAAACTAAGGAAGGATAGAGGACAAACAAAGGTCTCCCTGGCTTACTGAGTCGTCTAGTCGAGAGAGGTTGGCTGACGCTCCAAGGCCGCATGGAGAGCCTCGTGATCTATGCAGGGTCCCCCCAGCTGTAAGAGCCACCTTTGATAAGTTGAGTGTAATAACTAGCTCGAAAGTTGGGAGCAAGCTTTGCTCTCTGAAGGGGGAGACTGGCATGGGTGCAATGAATAGATTTAAGCAGGAGAATGGAAAACGAAATGTAGTTCAAGTTTTTTGGCTGGGGGTCCCCTCTGGCCAGCAGGAATCTTCCTCTCGGTGGGTGAAGCGACATAGTCGGCCTCTAAGTTTTGCGTAGTGAGCTTCACTTGCCCCCTAAAGAGGACCCCCAGCTCCCTGCAACTGCGCCACCATGGCAAAAAAATAGAGAACATTGTTAGTTAGTGATTAATTACAAATATTTGATTAGTTACAATTATATATTTAAATATATATATAGGAAAACCCCCACCTTTTTGTGGGAAGAAACCTCTGGTGGTCCTGGCGGAGAGATGGCCCCCACTCTGGGCATGCTAGCAATACTTTGTTTAGCGGAATAATATCAAGGAGAGAAGAGCAAATGTAAGATTCCACCGCTGAGGAAGGACTGGTTGATTTTAACTTTGGCTGCTGATGTCGCTGCACCTGTACGGAATGAATGGGAGAATAGGACTGGGGAGGAAGAACAGCTGTAGAATGAGCTGAAGACAGAAGATTGCAAATGTAAATTTTTGTTGAAAACCAGTTCTCTAGATGGAGGAATGGGTAGAGGGAAAGGCTGAGCTGAGGAAACTAGAAAGAGCGTCACCAGTGTTATTTGAAATACCTGGAAGGTGTAGGGCTGTCATTTAGATGAAACAGGTCAGATGGAACGTGAATGAGCATCGCCACAGAAACTGCACATATGTAAAAAACGGCATCCTTTGGAAATGCAGAATGAGGAATTGAAATTATTGCACACCTGACTGCCGCCAGAATATTTGATGGGTCTTCCATGATAATCTTTACTTGTTAAAAAAGCAGGCGGCGCTGAAGAATGAATAGGAGAAACTGCAGATGCACGATTCCTAAAAAAGAGTGTTGTTGAGAGCAGTGGGAGAATAATTTGAGGCTGATGAGGAGTCTGAAGAGGAGGCTGCTTTTGGACACAGAGAGGTAGAATGGGCGGTGGAAGCACAAACACCGCAAGCGTTAGCACGGAGACCACTGAAGAGATCATGATCAGGTTGAGACTAGTCAATCGGTGTATTGTCTGATGCTAACCGAGATGTTGCTATGGCTGAAAAAGCTTTATGATAAAAATGGTACCGTAGGGGCTCCGAAAGTGGCGCATCCGCAAAAGCGCCCGCTTGGAGTACAGGATGCACCCTATAGCCTGGAGGTCGCCGGTTCAAGCCCAGGCTATTCCACAGCCGACCGTGGACGGGAGTTCCCAGGGGGCGGCGCAATATAGGCTGAGCGTCACCCGGGGGAGGGTTTAGGTCGGCCAGGGTGTTCTCGGCTCACCACGCACCAGCGACTCTTGTAGTCTTTCTGGGCGCCTGCAGGCTTGCCTGTAAGCTGCCCGAGACCTGAGTTGTCCTCCGACGCTGTAGCTCTTGGGTGGCTGCATGTTGAGTCCGCAGTGTGAAAAAAGTGGTCGGCACACGCTTCGGAAGGCAGTGTGTGTTCTTCTTCGCCCTCCCGAGTCAGCGCAGGGGTGGTAGCGGTGAGCTGAGCCTAAAAATAATTGTCAAATTGGGAGAAAATAATAAAAAATAATTAAATAAATAAGACTACATTTACAAAAAATAAATACAAATAAATAAATAAATAAATAATGGTACTGCCATATCTGACCGAGAGGTCAACAAGCATAAACTTCACAAAGGACATTACGAAAAACAGAAAATGCAAGAAAAAATTTTCTAAGACTAAGTTTTTTAAACAGCCAAGGATCCCAAGATTTTAGAGTAACAGACAGATCTCCACAGTCAACTACTCTGTGATCCAGAAATTCTGAGTTTGCAATAAGAATAGACCAAATTAACGTCTTCAATAATATTGCGTCTCAGTTGAGGAGCGAGAGAGTGGCAATGCATATCTGAAGCAGTGGAGGTTCCTAAACCAGAGGTGGTCACTAGAGTGAAAATTTGCAACTCAAGAGTAGGTGTGGGCGTGGCTGAAGCAGCGGGAGAGACAAATGCTGTTGCTGTTGCCATTGATGAGGAAGTAATGGCTGCTGGTACCAAACAAGTGATCCTGCTATCTAGTGCATCCAAGCAATCAGATACTGTAGAAATAGTGGTGGAAAGAGGATGAATCAGTTGCTTGGTATCGTTAAAAAGCCAACCACAAATCAGAGGAAGGATCAGATGAAATTGAAAACTGAGGGGTTGTAGTCACTGAATCAGTGGCGAGTGAAGCTTGCAATGTAGCAGGGGCGGTGTGTGAAATGATTAGTTTGGATCTCAGCTGAGACTTTTGAGGTGGAAAAACAGGCTCGTCCGATATGGATTTGCAATATGAAACAAATAAAGCAGCCCGATCACCCCCTGCTTCAGTGGGCAATCCTTTTTTGAAAAGAGCTTTTACAAGTTTGTCAATGGGCCAATATTTGTAAAAAAGTTTGGTGGTGAAGAGGAATGGCAGCGGGCACAGCTGGATAAGCAGAGTCTGAAGCGGCAGCATTGTCAAATGTAGGAGAAGCAGGATGGGCAGATTTCTCTGAAAGTTTTTCCAGTACATTATTTGTTGAGGGAGAGAGAAATTCTTCATCTGAGTCAGATGAAAATGAAAGTTGCCTCGGATGAGTAGTCATTTTTAAACCGATTGAAACAGCGTTTGTTTTAAGATTGGGTCTGCAAACTGAAAAGCAAGGCAAGAATTAGGAAGCTGGCTATGGTTTAAATAGGATGATTGATAGGTAATTAAAGGTTGACTGACAGATAGTTTAGCAGGATGACACAGGGGAGGATTCCAGGCTCCAGCCCCCCGAAATACACCAAGGTTCTACTTCAGCCAAGTCAGAATTAGAAAGAAATGTGTTTTGAGTAGAGAGATACCCTGTCCTCCCTACACATTAAAAAAAAACTATGGTGCTTAGGGCATTGTACCCCACTCAGATCACTTGATTATGTATTTCTTTGTATCACTGAAAACTTAATCATCTGCTCTTCTAATATAGGCAAATTGTTTTAATGAGTGAGATGACTCAAAACGTAATGCTGTTGCACACAGGACTGTTACTCTGAAGCCTTATTTCCACTGCATTTAACTGTATTGAACCTCATTCTGGACAAGCTTTCTGGATGACAGTGCTTATAACTGTAATCTTCTGCCTCCTGCGTCTGCTGTTCCCACCGCTAGCCTAAATGTAACCTTGTGATGGAGAATCAATATAAAGTTAGGTTTGTACAACTGACTGATTAATTAGTTATTAATAATATAAGCAATTTTTTGACTTTTGTCTATAAAAGTCCCAGTGGGAGATGGAAATGGAAACAAGACATGAATGGAATGCTATTGTCAGGTACAAAATGACAACTGTGAACTTCCATAAAACATCCACCATCCTGACCTGAAGAAACACACGTCTCTGTTATTCTAGTGCTTTATGATGTGGTCTACTCTCCGCTGAGGGAGGTATTGAGGACAACAGACCCGGGCCTCCAGTGATGAAAGGTTAACAAATTAGCCCACTGCGTCATGTTGCTCTTTTAATCTGAAGTGGTTTGGAGATGCGTTTATTGGACTGTGCCCTGATAATCAAATTATGAGTCCTGGTACTCATCCTGCATTGATAAATAATTCAGCTTCCAGACATATTACCAATTTATTTTTAGTATTTATTGGATTGGAAGATGTGTTCCAAGATATTTATGATGTTTGGCTTCACACCCCGAGGGAAAGAAAAGTGAGGCGTTGACTCTGCTTGTATACACTATAAAGAAAATAATCTCCAAGCTGTTTGAGCAGAAACAGCAGCTGGAATATTGCTTCTGTTTAAAGTGTGCATGAGCACCTTGGGCCCTATGCAAAGGGAAAGGAACACAAAAATTAGAAGCACTTCAAATACTAGTTTGCTGGCAATTTTATACTAATACGAATATTTTACTCCTTACCATGATTTACACACAAGCATATGAAATATGAAAGTAAAGGTTATACTTGTTTCTGAAGTGCCTAGAAGTCACTAGGGATAGCAGCAGTAAAATGACAGGACCACTCATTAAAGGCACGAAAAGGCTAAGCACTATCCCAGAAACAAACGAAAGCATTGATTTGCCCTTAACATAAAGCTTTCTTTGAGGAAAAGTGTCAATTTCTCATTGATTTCTTTAAACCAAACAGAAAGACCACAAGCATTTAGAGTTTCAATTCTGATGTGAACAGCCTGTGATGGTTTATGAGCCAGTAAAGATTCAGCATGCTGTCAGTTGGTACATAAACAGATAATATTTGTATTTTTCAGTTGCCATTACTACTTGCAACCCATCTTCAAAGACTTTATTTCAGCCTCTAAACAATAAACCCTATTTGTCTCCCTGCCCCCTGGGTTTGACAGCTGGATATTCAAATAATATTTTGAGCTGCAGCCATGACCAAACTGAAAAAAAAATCTCTGTAAAATGTAAACTGAGCTTGAGAAGTAATTATTTGTAACTGTTACTGTAATTAGTTACATTTATTCTTAACAACTTTAGGCCTGTTTCTATAATTGTGATCTAAAGTCCTATCAAGTAGTACTGTCTTGGTAACCTGTATTATGACAAAATTGCTTCTGCATCAGCTATCTAAGGCAGGAGATGTACGAATATACCCCAAATCAAGCAATCCTTCATTTAATTTTTATTAAACCGTTAACTATATGACTGCATCTGATTTTGTGTTGGTTAGTTTCTCATTTTCAGGTAAAGTGCACACTACACTTAAAATAATAGGTTACTAACCATTTAAAAAAACAAGGACATGTTTAACAGGGTATTAGACTAGTTGTTATAGTGATTGTAGCAAACAAAATAATTCCAAACATTTCCATACAAACTATATAGCTCCGAAGTGTGCAGTTTGGAAAGAAACACATGTTTTAGCAAACATGTATTTAATTTTAAACCATGATATCTGGTACTACACTAGGTTAAAAAAAAATCTGTTTGCAAGCCTTGCTTTCAGACTGCACTTCCTGTCAATGACCAATCAGCTGCTTCACCTAATGACTGACATGTTTTGCAGCCAGTAATATGCTCTGACTTAGAAGACACTGCTGGGGTGTATTGGCCTAGGAAGTAAGCAAAAACAAGCCAACCTCGTGTACATCCAGATGTCAGATTTTTAAATGAAAATAAATGTTTGTATATTGTGTCCATACATTCCCATACATTCCAAAGATATGAGATTTTCATGTGGGGATTGTCAGGAGCCATGAAGAGAAGTATTGATACACCTCATCTATATGTAATGGGAACACATCCCTTGTGTGTTGTTTTCATTAAGCAGTCGAAGGCAAGGTGTTTGAACTGGTACACTGGGAGCTTAAAGAGCTTTACAAGAAAAGTCACAGTGAAGTCTGGTGCTGTGAGCAATTGCTTTTGATGTCTTTTTTTCCTTCCCAATGCTGAGGCAACAACAACAAGACTTCCATGGCATTTGCACCCACAGAGAGCGAGCGCCTTGCTGGATGAATATTGAACAGCCAGGGCTTGTGTCAACAGTAAAGATGCAAAAAAAAAGAAAATGTTATGTGATTTGCTTGCAGGAATTTCATGCATTATTTTAAGTCAGTAACAACGCACAGGCAGCTTGTGTCTGCCCAGCTAACAATTTAACGTTGCAGCAACATTGTTGCAACTTGTGGTTAGGTTGTGACAACATTGTAATGCAATGTTGTGACAATGTTTTCTTAACGTTGTCACAATGTTGTGAAGTAACATCGCCATGTTACATACCTACAACATTTATACAACTTTAAAATGTAACATTTCAGCAATGTTATGACAACGTTGTGATGTAACATACATATAACATGTATACACCTAACATATATACAACTTATACAACTACCTGATTGTTTTTAAATAACATTTATTGTCCATTTATTGTCAAATTTAAATAGCTATAACAAACAAAAGTAATAGTAATAATTGCAATGTTTATCTAAGACTATATCTAAGAATACTGGCAATATGTATTTAGAATAAGTGTGTCAACTGGCCCCATATCCTTGTACACTTTAAGAAAAGACTGATTTTTTTTTTTTTTTTACTGCGTGAAATAAGCTTGAAGGCTTCATTATCTGGTATCGTAGCTTTATTACTAAATTCATTGCTTTATTATTAATAGGCACTATATAATAAAATATAATTATATTGCATGGAAAAAATGACAGCTATATACAGTATAAACTAATGTAATTTATTGTCTAACAAAAAATAAATGGCAGGTGTGTCGATATCCAATAGTTAAAAAATGACAAGCCACACAAATAAAAACACTACAATGTTAGTGAGATAAAAACCAACAGGTTGCATTTATTTAAAATATAATACAAACTATTCATGCCTCACTGCTTAAAAATAAATAAATATAAATCATTGTGTATCAGGGTTCATTGTAGGCAGTGTGTCCTTGCGAGCAGGCCCTACAAATGTAAAACACAACAGAAAATACAATGAATTTTCCAACACACTTATAAAACAAAAACAGCTAACTGCATTTAAACTCTCATTTGTGTACATGTTATGATAATTGTATATTAAATAAAAAACTATGCATATCAACATGTAGACATACAGTAAGCATTCCTTGTCAATTAAATGCAAGCAAAGTTTATTTATTTATTTATTTATTTATTTATTTATTTTTTAATATACAGAATCAAAGCCATGTGTATATAGGTTATGGACCGATGCCAAAGTCAGGCAGTTGCCATAATGCCCGGGCAGTTGGCGACGTTAACGAAGTGCTGCTGCGGGCAGATGCAAATTTGATGTCATTCCGGCATCTGCCCGGGCAGTTGGTCAACTCCCCACAGCCACCCGGGCTGATGGCGAAGAAAGACTTTTAATAGATACAGTATCCTACTAATACAAAGTAAATTACCTGCATAGCTCTTACATTAGTGAACATCAGATCTCAGACAATTAGATATTTGCCTCAGCATTTCATTAAAAATAAATAAATAACAATAAATAAAAATGATTCAGTTGGTCTAATTATTAAATGAAGTTATTTGACTGACAAACTATTATTGAGAACTGCAGTAGATACCCAGAGGAGGCAACTGCCCGACTTCGACATCAGTCCATAACATATATAAGAAATAGAATGTATTGCAATAATTAAATCTTAAGTAAGTTAAAAGACAAACATCAAAGTGATAAAAAGAAGCTACAATACATTTGCAATACTATATATATATATATATATATATATATATATATATATATATATATATATATATATATATATATATACCGCTTTAAAAATTCCATTTCTGTGCCTGGGTCAGTGTTTTTAAAGGGGCAACGAACCGCAGTGAGGGCGATTCTTTTACTATATATATATATATATATATATATATATATATATATATATATATATATATATATATATAAATTTAATAACAATCCTTAAGTAATTAAATTGAACATTTCTTAAATTAAATTGAGTTTATTTAGAATCTTATGAATCAAATAAAACTGAATAGATTGAAATGACTACAGAAAGTGCCCGTCACTTGATTCAAGCTAGGGTGATGCAACAAGAGCAATGTCTGATGATGGATACAGCATCTTGATAGTTTACCTTGAATCTACTTCCTCCTGGCTTGTTAGGGGCATGTTTAAGAGTCTTTATAATTGAGTCTTTGATGTCATCGATTTTACTTTTGCTGAAGTTTCTCAAACAGGCTTCTAGAAGATTGAAAATGTATATAAAAAAAAAAAACTTTTTAACAAAAATTTAAGAATTCATAATGACTGCATAGATACCTCTCATTTCCCTCAATCAGGCTGGGATTAAATCAAAACATAGAACCACCTGCTAATCACAAATTACAAAATTCAGTATCCCTCTGGGGTAGAACCAATTATCCTCTGAAAAGCAAAACATCCTATCAGTCATTTTTGCGGTGGGTCAATGTTTTGATTTTATCAGGGCCTGCTATTTCTTTTCCTAGAGAAAACTCTGTAATAATTACGTTATTCTTATTAATATTCTTGTAAAATGAATAATATTTAAAATGTGTTATTCTTAATTATTAACTACAGGTGAATCAAAGAGTATTAATGCTTTATCAATATACTTTAAGTTATGAAGGATTATAAAAAAAATTAAAAAAAAAGGTGGGGGTCTCCCAAGTGGCGCATCCAGCTAAGGCACCCGTGGGAGTGCAGGAAGCGTCCCATAGCCTCAGATTGTCGGTTCGAATCCGGGATATGCCATTGCCGACTATGGCTGAGAGTTCTTAGAGGGCAATGCACAATTGGTCGAGCGCCGCCCGGGTTGGGAGGGTTTAAATCGGCTGGGTAATCCTTGTCTCACTGTGCACAAAAGACTCCTGTGGTGGCCGGTTGCCTGTGTTGTAACCGGTACTGCGTTTCCTCCAATGTGACAGGTCTGGTTAGCTTCACTGTCGACTTCCAAAGTGAAAGAAAGCAGGCGGGCCAGACAGCAAACGTTCTCCTGAGTTACTGCGGGGGTGGCAGTGGTTAGACGGGGTCTTAAGAATAATTGGCCATTCTAACTTGGGGAGAAAATGGGGTAAAATAATTGGCGATTCCAAATTAAAAACAAAAAAAAACAAAAAACAAAACCAGGTTTGCAACCCCCCAATATACAGTTTTGTTGTTATTATTATTACTATTATCTGAATAGGGACGTATAAAATCCACATTCACAACATTGGCTACAATATCAGTTAAATTGGTAGGACAATGGTCAGCATTTGGTTCTTTACCATTACTTTGATATCTACAGTAACTGTAAATGTGTGCAGTACTGTTAAGAAATGTTTCATTTTTATACTTACTGATCAGTACACTGTAAACTGGAAGGTTTTGCAAGGCCTTCTTCCCCTTCAGACTGAAGCCTGACCACAGGCTATAGGTTTCCAGTGTCTTAAACATCCGCCGGACACAGTCACCACTGTTGTGACCACCTAACGAACTTAGATAGTGAACCTGGAGTACTGAAAACATATTTGAAATTATTTAAGTTTAACACATCATGATTTTTCCTGGAATTAAATATATTAAACAAAGAATGAATGAATGAATTGCTGAAACCACACTTTTTTATTTGATATGTTCTTAAATGTGCTGATTGGAAAATTTCTGCTTGTTTAAAAGTTATATTTAAATATAATACAAATTAACCAATTTCTTTCTGTAGTTGGAATGCTCTTTTAATCTCTGACACATTTCTCCCAGTTCCTCTATTGAATCTAGTGGGTCAGAAATGACTTCTTCCAAGTCTGCCCCATCAACTCCCACACTCACACTGGTCAGCTTTCTCAGAAGAGAAAGTTGCTCCTTCTGATTTTCAATAATCATGTCCATTTTCATGATTATATTCCATTTAAAATCTGTTAAAAGATATATTTTTCATGATTCTGATAAATTACCTGATATAATCTCAAAACATTGTTGTTGGTTGTAACAAAATATAATCTCAAAACCCCTTAAAATGTGTTATACCTGAATTTACATAAAATTATGTCAATCTTTTAAATCTTTGTTTGGTTATGTATTAGCATAAAATATACATACTACATATTAAATGTTTTCAGACATAGTTGTTTGTTTAAAAAAGAAACCATTTAATATTATACACAGCCTCTGTCTCACTGTCTTTATCATTTGTTTCTTCCAAAATGTTTTCCTGTGATGTACATATTATTAAATACTGTGTTCGTTTCCAAGATATGACATTAAAACAAGCTGAATATGTACCAACGATACTTGTTGATGAAGAGAGCTGCAAGGCTGGAGGCTTTGGTAAGGGTAGGGCACAACCTGAATTCTCAATTGATGCTCTCTTTGCTGATTCCTCCCACTGTTGCCCTTTGCTGATGATGTCTTTCCCTCTGAGTTCCATGCCGACATCACCTTAGACATTGTTGCTTGTGAAACATCAGCAAGTTGAGCTGTCTTGGTCACTGAAGCTCCTGCCAAACGCGCCCCAACAATCACCCCTTTTTCAAAGTCACTGAGGTCTCCTCTTGCAGTCATGCTAGCCATAATTATAGGCAACCAGGCCTGTCCAGCATGTTTATACATGACCCTAAGCATGCTGGGATGTTATTTGCTTAATTAACGCATGAGCCACACCTGTGTGGAAGCCCTTGCTTTCAATATACTTGGTGTCCCTCATTTACCCAGGTGTTTCCATTTGTTTGATCAGTATATATATATATTATAATAAAGTACGGGGGAAGGTAGTGGATGGGAGGTATATAGGACCACATTTATTACAGAACCCATGTCTACTATAATGAACATATAATCATGTTATGCAAAGACCAGAAAGGAAACTATATCTCCCAGAAGACCCAGTGGAAAGAATTGAATTATATAGAGTGAATTATATATAATCAACTGGAAATTTAGTAATCATGTCAATTTCTAGGTTGCAGAATGGGGACACACCATTCATCTGTTCTCAGTTATACATTACTCACGTCTTGATATGTGATTCTGCCCATCCAGACACCTTTCTGAGCACACTTGTCACAGCCATAATAGCCTGAATAAAGCTTGCTTGCCTTAACCATGGCCTTGGTAGGAGCATCGCAAATGATGCATCTGAGACTGACTTGAATAATCTTGTCATTGTACTGCAATCCGTGATTTAGGTGTTGGTCTAAATCTCTTACTGTTTCCTGTAAAAAATCAGCTGGCCTGGAATCACCATATGTAAGTGTTACTGGAAACACCTTGATTGGTTCTAAATGCATCACACATAAAACTGGCCAACAAGTTTTTGTTGAGCTTCGAAAAAGGGGAAGGCCATCAATATTCAAAGATATTTCAACCACACTCACATTTTCTCTTATCTCTACAGAGTAGTTGTTGAGATTTTTTATAATTTCGCCACCCAGGCCTAAATGGATGTATTGCATGCCTGATTTGACCTCTGTGTGGACTTCTCTTGTTGTTTTCAGCAATGTACAAGCAGTAGAGGGCAAGTTAGAATTACCGTGTTGCTTTAAAGGGTTCAGAAGTACAACGCAGTTCGAAGCAGTAAGGAGGAATTACATCTTTAAATTGAATCTGGACTTGCTTTAATCAGAAAACATTGCAGCTTAAAGCCTTACAGCTGCGTGTATTTTTCTGATAACAAGCTGAAACTCGGAGTAGCTGATTCAAATTCCGCGGCGTTCTGAGACACGGGGGAGGGGCGGAGCCCACAGCACAAACAAACAAAAGGCAGGCAGCCTTCCCAGCGACAGCGTGTGGAAGCGACATCGTGTGAGAAGTACGAGTGGACAAGTGCAACGCAGTTAGAAGCAGTTTAAAAGCAGGTTGACAGCTGCAGAAGCTAAACTAAACTTCCACAAAAAAAAATTGGTCTTCAAGCCAGTAATCTGTGACAACTGCATGATGTGGGAAATCCAAGAAAACCCAACAGAGCTCAACCAAGTTTGTGTAAAGTGCCGCACGATCCAGGACGCTTCAGCGATTAAGCCTGCTAGAAAAGGAGCTGGAGGAAATGAGACAGCAACAGGAGCTTGAGGAGCTGACACATCCACAATTCATGGAAGTCTGCACTCCTAGCAGACTGAAAGCCACCAGGGAGATGGAAGAGAGTCAAAACAGCTGGGTTCAGATTGGCAGAAGCAGGGAAAAAAAGAAACTTTTCAAACACAACCACCAGAAATCCAGACATCCAACAAATTTGAGCCACTTCAACATTTAGATGACCAAAACCAACATCAAGAGAATGAAAGAAACAACATCCAGGACCCTATAAACAGTGCTGGCCAGGCAGCAAAAAGAAGGGAGGTCATGATTGTTGGGGATTCCATATTGAGAAACACAGCAAGTTCAGTTCGCAGTTTGGAACCCCTTACTACAACCGTGTGCTGCCTTCCAGGAGCCTCTGTCAAGCACATCACTGAGAATGTGGACAGGCTCCTAGCATGAACAGGAGACGACCTGGTAGTAGTCGTCCACATCGGTACAAACAACATTGGAAGAGACAGACCAAGATCCCTGCAAAACAAATTCAGAGAGCTAGGAAGGAAATTAAAAGACAAGACCAAAACTGTGGTATTTTCTGGGATACTGCCGGCACCTTGCAAAGGACCATATGTGGGACAGACTGCACTTAAACAGAAAGGGAACCAATCTACTCGGAGAAAGGATCCTTGAGGAGGTCCAGAAGCATTTAAACTAGAAAGGAAGGGGGGAGAAAACAAAAAAACAAAAGGGAGACCACATCAAAACAAGGGCAACAACTCAGGTAAGACAGCTGTTAAATGTATTTATCTTAATGCTAGAAGTCTCAGAAACAAAATGTTAGAACTTGAAGCTACTGCACTAAAAAGTAACTACGATGTGATAGGTGTTACAGAAACTTGGTTGTCTGAGAGTGATGGAGACGAATATAATATTAGTGGGTACACACTGTAAAGGAAAGACAGGCAGGACAGAAGAGGCGGAGGGGTAGTGCTATACATAAGAAATAGTCTTGAAGCCCAGGTGTTAAATCTGGACAAAGAAAACAAAGCCGAATCAATATTGGTCCGAATAATGGACAAAAATTCAAAGGGCATTGTGATGAGTCAAAGGGGTTTCGGTCTGTAATTCAGCCTCCCGACAGTAGAAGGCATCAAACCAACTCGGGACTTCCCTTACCAATGTCTCGTGACTATGAGGGGCGGCACCTTGGTGTGGGGCGGAAGTACGAGTATGTAAATTCCAGCCACTGGAGTCAAGTGAGTTATAAGGACACTTGTCAGTTGGGGATTGGTGTTCCACTGACTACAGGGGCAGGGCGTTGCATACTAAAGGGAACGTAATACTGTGTTCGGGGTTGGTCCTAGAAAAAGATAGGCAGGGTAAATAGGCGGAGGGAGAGACGAAGGTTGGGCTTGTTGTGGTTGCATTTTTGTTTACACGAGATTGGAAACTTTACTAATATTTTCTTTTCTGTTTTATCCCCTTTGTTTTATGTCCGGGGACACCGTGAAGAAGACTAAGAACGTTTCCACTTCTCTTCTTTTTGATCATTACTCCAGAAGCATGCTATAGACCGCCAAATTCAGACGCTGAGCAAAATAATCTGTTATACAATGACATTCGAAATGTGTGTAGAAAAGGAGAAGCCATACTAATAGGGGATTTCCACTTCCCACGTATAAAATGGGAGAACCTGGTGGGGAGCACGACGGACGAAATTGAAATGGTGGAAATGACAAATGACTGCTTCCTAACGCAATTTGTCAAGGCACCAACTAGAGGGGAGGCATGCCTTGATTTAGTCTTTTCAAATAATGAAGACAGAATAACTAAAACAGAGGTCAGACAGCCATTGGCAAACTCAGACCACAATATGTTCGCATTTGAAGTATTTTTAAAACCACAAAAGTAATGACTAAAGCTAAGGTTTACAATTTTAGAAAAGCAAACTATGAAGGTATGAAACAGAGACTAACAGAAGTAGATTGGAGTAAAATAGAGAAAACATCCACAGAAAAAGGATGGCTGTTTTTTAAAAATGTAGTACTAGATGCACAAAACAATTACATCCCAAAAGTAGACAAATCTAAATCTAAAACAAAATGGCTAAAATGGTTTAATAGATCAATTTAAAAAAATGTTCAGCAAAAAAAGGCACTTTACAGAACGTTTAAAAGGGACCAAAAACAAAGTACAGAGAAAGAGTACTTGGAACTGCAAACACAAGTCAAAAAGGAAGTTAGAAAGGCCAAGAGAGAGATAGAAATCAATATTGCTAAGAGGGCTAAAAACAATTCCAAAATGTTTTTCCAATATTATTAACAGCAAGAGAACATTCAAAGAGAAGGTTCAATGTTGACTCAGAAGTGTCCAATGTGGGGAAGCTATAAAAAAGGCCCACAAGATGCTTGGATATATTGTGAGAAGTGTTGAATTTAAATCAAGGGAAGTAAAACTTTACAATGCATTAGTAAGACCTCACCTAGAATATTGTGTTCAGTTCTGGTCACCTCATTACAAAAACGATATTGCAAAGAAGAGCAACCAGAATTATCCCGGGTTTAAAAGGCATGTCGTATGCAGACAGGCTAAAAGAATTGAATCTATTCAGTCTTGAACAAAGAAGACTACGCGGCGATCTGATTCAAATATTCAAAATCCTAAAAGATATAGACAGTGTCGACCTTCTTATGTTTCTTATGTTTCTTTTTCACTAAAATGGAATGTGTTACCACATGTTGTTACCTGTCTGAAAAGGGAACACTTACAGTTACAGTTAATTATATTGTTTTCTACCAGTGAACAAGATGTAAGGATCGCACACAGTATCTCTGCTTTCTCCTTCAAGAGGTCTCATGAAGGAGCTAAGTCATGAAAACAGATATCCTGCACATGGACTCCCAGAGGCTAATCACTGCATGTCATATGACTCAGATGTTTTTATGTTCTTGTATGTGATCTCTTGCAGTAGAATGCTGGAACGTGCTAGAAGTGGGGTAGAAAATGCAAGTTTTCAAAAATACTTTTGATGAAACAAACCTTAATATATCGTGCTTCGTAACAGGCAACAAAGATTGTCTGGTATTATTTCTTAATGACCTATACGAGGAATACATCATTTTTGGGGGGGGGTTCTGCTCAGGTTACATGCACACTAAATCCACAGGCAGGCACTGCCCATTTTATCTTACTTGCTAAATACTGGTATCCCTGGTATGGGTAATCCTCTCCTGTTCAACAACATTTTCATTTAAAAATAAAAAGCAAAAAAATATAGTTAAACTGCGTTCTGACTACACTTTGCAGAGTGGTCTACCACACATAGCCTAGTAAAGTGCTACACTTAAAAGATGATCTTTATAAGACTAAGTACATTGGACCTCCTCCTTGAAACTATTCCATTAGGAGCTATTTAAATGACCAGCTACTTGGAAGGCATCCAAGCTCTGCATTTACCACTGGCTGAAGGTGGCAATTCCTCTTGTAAAAGGTTTTTATTTTAAATGGTTTTAGGTTTTCTTGTATCTTGTTGAAAATGTTACTGGCATAAAGTTAAGAATGCTAGTTTTAACAATGAAAGGAAAGCTTTGTAATTGTTGAAGAAATGCAAGGAAAGTTGCATATTATTATATTTTGCTTGTATTTATTATTTCAGCAATTATGTGATTTGATTTCTTTATTTCAGCATTAATTATAGTGTTTGTTTTTCTGTAGATGCAACCACTGCCCTTTTCTCCTTCATGTCATGTAACTGCCCAAAGGAAACTGGAACTAGCCAGTAACAAGTGCAAAAAATACACTTTTACTGTATTATTATTATTTATTTATTAGCAGACACCCTTATCCAGGGCGACTTACAATTGTTACAATCTAGGTAAAGTACCTTGCTCAAGGGTACAGCCTATTTAAAGCCTAGTGGCCGGACTACACCGACTGCCCAGTGGCAGCCGGTGCACCGTCGCCAAAGGCGCCGGAGAAAAAATTCAATTTAGCACCCCTAAAATAGGGGTGCCAACAAAAAACTAGGCCTTAACTAATTAAAGCAAAAACCAGAAAAAAAGGACTGTAAATTAAATATTCAAAATGAAAGGGGATGTGGTACAGAGCACGCCCCCTAGAGCCCACTGGTCGTCAAACGATGACATGTCACCAGCGGACTCCGCGTGGGCGTGCTCTAAATTAACCCTTGATCGGACAAGGGCCCTGAACATGGCCCCGCAGTCAAAGAGACCCTCCCCGCTCATCTTACGCTTCCTGGTCTTGTAAATTGCCAGTTTACCAAGAGCCAGGAGCAGATTTACGAGGAGGTCCCTCTTCCTGCTGGAGCCACGAACAGGGTGCCCGAAAATGAGGAGGGTGGGTGAAAATGCAGCCAGAACTGCAGCAGA